>MQRK01099850.1:0-15014 GCA_001938485.1 Girardia tigrina
TTTCAGGGTTGTAAAATGTAAGAATAACATTTTAAATATATCCCCCCGACCGGATGATTGCTCCTCGTTGCCCGTGCGCTGCGGCCACAAAATCGCTGCGCCCGCTCTTGCACCATCAACCATAGTAATTCGCAAAGTAAATCTTGATCTGGAACATCTGTTGGTCTCATAATGCGCCTTATTTGCTCCATTGATTGAAAATAGGGTGAAAGACTATCATTGCAGCAGAATTTCGTTTCGTTAATTGCTTTATCACCCACTGAAACATAATAACCGGAAGTAAAGAAAGTCGCAGCATCAATCTTTTTGAAAATTGAATAATTTTTTTCGTCTTCATCTGCCATATACGGCATGCGTCGGTTTCTCATGATCATGTTATAAATCGAATATTTTGCGAAAATTTGAACAATTAATTTGTCAATAAAAGCAGCAATTTTCGTAAAATTCGGTGATAAATAATTATTATTAGAGAGGTAAAGATCGGAAAGGCTTTAAATTTCACAATATACGATATGGCACAAGAAATATGAACAAAGGATTTTTTTAACTGGAAAGCCAGACAAAATTGCCAAACCCAATCCGATTGTTTTGATTACCCTTGCTTTACAAATCAAATAATCTTTCTCCCAGTTTTCGAAAAATAATTTCATCTCAGGGATGCCCGAACCGCGGACAGTTGGATGAAATACGTGAACGACGAGTATCGCGACATACAAA
Source organism: Girardia tigrina (assembly GCA_001938485.1). Taxonomy (NCBI): domain Eukaryota; kingdom Metazoa; phylum Platyhelminthes; order Tricladida; family Dugesiidae; genus Girardia; species Girardia tigrina. The sequence goes on from MQRK01099850.1 coordinate 718, forward strand.
CACCGACAATTAACGTAAAATATCGACAAACTCATAACGTTTCCAAAGTTTCCAATGAAATTTTCATTAAATTATCGAAATTACAGCTCAAAAGAGCGACGATAAAGGCAATTACGATCGATATAAAAAGAGGAACGACTTCATTGAATATTCTGACAGTCAACAGGAAACATCAATTGTGAATATGTTCAGTTTTAACAACTTGAAATTCTTTATTATTTAATGATTCGAAGTTTTCTTTATCATTATCCATCATTTTATCGATTACATATTGAAATATATTTAAATAAAATCGAATGTAAAATAATTTACTTTTATTTTCCTCGCAAAAACAATTCACAACAAATTGATATAAATATTACCGTTAAGACTTCGAATTTATGCAGTGAAAATAAAATGTGCAAAAATTCCACAATTATTTTATTGTAAATTAATTATACTCTTTTGATCGGTGAAAGAAATAAGAATACTTAACTAAAGAAAGTAAGCCGAATTTGTTTTAATCGAGCGCTTCCATGACGGCAAATCGGTGACATTTCAATTTCACTGATGTCCAACACTCTGCAATCGGAGATTCAATTCTCCTTCCAGGGTGATTTAGTAATTTAAATTTATCGCAAAACAATGATATAGTTTTGCGTGATACGTTATTTAGTTCTACATTGACATTTTTGCATTTACAGTACAGTCAAATAATTAATAGTAACAATGTGTGAACCTTGAGTGCACCATCTATTCCTAACTACAGTTAACCACTGACGTATGTATAATAAATTATAGGTCCTCGACTAAAATGAAGTTCAGATTCGTGATCAACCCATTTAAATTAGCTAGAAACCTGCAATTTCAAAAAGGAAACAAAACTTGTGTTTATCAGTGTAATTAAAACAACTGCTTTTAAAAGAATCATTTGGACGTACCCCCGAGGATAGATATCCATTTGGATCTAACAGTTGTCTCACTAAAAAGGAATAGCAGTTTCTTTGGTTCCTCCATCTCGACGGCACATCGAGACACAAGTTCATCCGAGTGATTGATAATTTTGATCAATATGAATTTATTAATGACATCTCAATGTCGTTCGATTTAGACTATCTTCTAACCATTTATTATCACAACAGAATTCATTTAAAAATTCTTTAAATATTACATTTTCAAAACGAAGACGAAAGGTTTTTCAATAACTTTATTCTCTTACCATTAACACTGTTTACAAACTTTTTTATGAATCAAAATTATTTCTAAACAAATGCTCAGCAAAACATTGCCATGAAAACTTCCATATTACGCATAAGAATATTTTTTTACAAAATTCAATTTTATAAATGAAACAATTAATCTCTACAAAATTTAACTCAACTTTTAATTTCTTTTTAAATTAATATTTTTTATTATGATAAAAAATCTCAATTCGAAATAATTAGGGTTAGAGTTATTGTATATCATAATTCTTTTGAACAATAGGGGGTTTATTATTTTGAAGTCGTGGAGCATGGGAGAACCATTAACAATTTCAGATACCTGGAATTCTTTCTTGTAGCAGATTGTAATTGACATGAACTTGATAGATCGTATATAATCAGGAACATGTAATCTAAGAGTAGAGAAACTAGGCCATGAGATGGCACTCCTACATGGTGTTCTCCAAAGCAATATTTTACATAGTTGTGAATATTTGTAAAAATGTGGTTTTATTATCATTATTTTTTTTACTAATTTATGTTTGTTATTGAATAAACTCGGTTTTTTGGGCTCCCAATAAACGGAGTACAGATATACGGGTTTCTACTGTATAAAACATGTCTTTCGAGCAAAAATGAGATTATCTTTATATGAGAAAACAAAGCCACATAATCTTTACTGGATACTAATCTGTCTATTTGTTTGAAAGTTTCAGTCTCAAATTATAATTTAATGTGAATGCTCGTGGGGATTTCGGCACCTCCCTGTATATCATATTGCTATCTGTTTTACCTTTAAGTTGGAATTTTTATATTCAGAATTATTTTTAACTGTGTTGTTAACTTACGCCCTTTTTAACAACGACGTTGATGTACACTAATTTTTCTCCGAGTTCTTTTGTCGCTCTGCATTTTTGATTCTAGGAATATATTCAATGGTAACATGATATAGATTGTCCGGATTCTTTGCTAAAAATATACAGAATTGTACCTATCTCATTTGTGTACAAGTTTTCAACATATTTTACGGTGGTACTATGATAATGGACATCTTTCAACCTACTTTTTTTTGAGCCAAAGTGTAGTGTATTGTCATTATTATTGACATAACCAGGTTATTTAGTTTTTCCTTAACTAACATTATGATAATATGTTCGGAGGTTTCAATAAAAATGGAAAATTATTAAATGGAATTTTTTATTTATCCACAAATAACTGTTGTCACATAATAAATGAGCAAATATTAAATAACTTATTTCATAAGAAAGAAATTAGAGAAATAATTAAATTTCCCAAATGAATGTCCTTTTAAAATATCAAAAATGTCTTTTTCCGTTTGACCGTGTCCCAATAATGAGAAGATTTTATTGATATTGTTTTTCTAATGTTTAATCTAAAATAAATTGGTGTTTTTACCATCGAATCAGTCTGAGGAATTTTGACAACATAATTGTTTAACCTCGAAATAGGTAAATATTTTCGTGAAAAGTAATAAGATTTAGTTTATTTGAAAAGATGGAAGACATTACCTGGTAAAAGTCGGAAGTATTTAAAAAAAAAATACTTAAGATTTTAACAGTTTTCTGTATGGAACATACATTTGTTATTAAATACCCTTAATGAAATTAAAATATCAACATAAAATATTATATTTTTGAAGAAACGTTTCGCAAATTCTTCAGATTTATAATACAAATGACGATTTTTTTTGCATTTCAAGTTCTTCTCAGTATTCCAAGAACGGACCTCATAAGTAAATTGATTTAAAATATTTATATATTTCATTAAAATTCTTTTGAAATAAATACAAAAATCTTTTAAAATTGATACTTAATTTGACAAAATAATTATTTTTTTAATTATGATAATTCTGTATTGTGAAAACTATCGTTTGAAATCAAATGATAAAGACCTCGACTTTCATCTTCTTCTTTAGAATTAAAATAAAACATAAAACTCTTATTCAAAGGGTTCCAGATTGTTGAGAGAAATATTTTATCAAATGGTTTTTGTATTTCTGCAAATTTACTTTCATGTACATCTATAAAATTTGACAATTTTAAAATGTTTTTCATATCAGAATCGTTATAGTATTTGGAAAAGTTTTCGATTATGTATCTGTTTTGAAATACATTTTCAGCTTTATGAACATCATGAATGTCACTTAAGATATTACTAATACTTCCATATTCATATGTTTTCAACCAAGTTTCAGAGGAATGTAACCGAGTAAAAGGTTTGACCTCTTCAACAATACCATATGTAGAAGTACAACCATTTGTGTTCTTAATCAGGTGTCTTAAATAGGCAAATAAACGTATTGAATGGGAATTCAAAGACTCTTCTCTTGAGAGGTTAATTATATTTCTTTGGAATTCGTCTCCAAAAATGAGAATTTGTTCATTCCACTGATTTTGAATAATATAAAGGAATCTTGACGTACAAATATATTTGACTGTTTCGGAAAGCAAATGATATTTTGTTAGAAAACTTTGATACTTTTGTCTTGATGAGAAAGCTAAAGTTATATTCAAACATTTCCCAGGATCCTTAAATCTTTCTATAAGCCGTATTTGATCTTCTGAAAAGTCAACAATTCTCCTGTCTCTACATATATTAAAAAATAATATTTTTAAAAAATTCTGAAATTGTTCATTAATTAACTTATGTTTGTTCTTTTTCTGGACAATTGTCAAAGAATTATTCATAGGCGTTTTGGATTTAGTGCGATCCAAATCAAGCTCACCAAAGTTGGAACGTAGTGTTATTTTTTTTAAAGTTTCATCAGGCCGTAACAATTGCTCCAGCTTCACTTTGTCTTTTTCCACTTTCTCAATTTCTTCCCAAAAAATATTAGCTTGAAAATGGGCGAAAAAATAATCGATTTTCTTTGATTCAATTTGAATAACTTCTCGTTTCATACTCGTCCAGTAAAAGAAGTTTTGTTTCAATAAAAACAAATCAAAAAAAGTACATTTACTTTTTTCCGAAAGATTCAAGCAATTTGACCCAAGGCTTTTCTTATTAAATAATACTTTATTAAAGGGATTTTGTTTGATTTTTCTGGAAGAAAAGATTGATTTTAGAAAATTTAAATCTAAGAAATTGGAAAAGTTTCTTCTTTCTTCGATATTGGTAGAAGAAAAACAAATTTCCTCATTCAAACATCTTTTTAGTCTTTCGTTTTCATTTAAATTATTTTTTCTTGAACTTTTCTCCACTGATAATTGCAACACTAATTTTTGATCGCTTTTTTCTATAAATTTTTGTTTTTTAGTTGGCTTAGAAAATTTTCTCTGTTCATTACTTCCTGACCAGATTGTTTCTTCGGAACTTTCTTCTGATATTTTCACCATATTTTCTTTGTTTTTAAGATAACTTTCTGCTAATCTTCCTATTACTGTTTGATTAGAAAATACACTTCTGCTTTTCGGACCTTTCAGAAATAATAAGTTTTCCTCGTCCTTCATTGGATTTTGCGTAGAATTTCTCTTCAAATTTCTTTTACAAATCAAGTTACTCTTTTCCTTTATCTTTTCTAACAAAATATTTATTGACCTATTTTTCCTTATTCTCGATAAGAAAAATGTCTGACTATGGGAACCTTTAACCAAAAGTAATTCTTCGTTACTTATTTTACTGTTTGTAATGTATGAATAAAAAGGTAATAGATTGTTTCCATCTGATATTTGGTGGAAAGGTTGATTCTTAACACAAATTTCACTGTAATGTAATTTTTTATTCAATGATGCCAATTTACAAACGTTGTTCAAATTAGTGAAGATAAAATCTTTCCGAGTTTTAAAGATCATTTCCAATTTAGGAGAAATACAAATTACTTGTTCCAACTCAAAAGTTGTACCGAAATTAATCAAATTAATTAAAAATTTATTAATAATTAAAATTGCTGTACTATTCAGTTTTATATTAATCGTCAAATCTCTTTGATAATTTGGTTCAACTATTTTCGGACTTAAACCTTGTAAGCTTTTAGGAAAATTTTCTATGACGCTATTGAACTTAAACATTATAAAAGGCCATTTATCAACATCAACTTTAATCGTTTGATTTTTGACAATATTTTCGAAAAACGCATAAATATTCCAATTTTCCGAACACTGTTTTTTTAATATGTTGATCTCTGTGGTAGAAAAATCGTACAAATCATCCGAACTAATCGAATATCTCACGAATAAATAACAAACATCATTTGATTCTTTTTCGTCAGAATTCTTGAAGTTCAACTTACGATTACAATTTCGTGGAAAATGTTTCGTTAGCACAATAAACTGATTTTGAGATTTTATTTTATTTTTTATGAGAACATGTTTAAAAAAACTTTCATTCAATGAACCTTTTTCATTAGACATGGCACCTGTTTTATTCTTTACAAATGAAGAATGTTTCTCAGTTCTTTTGCAATCTGAATTGACTTTTGAGGTCTCAAATATTTTGAAAATAGGTTGATATATATATAAAGGAAAAATTGGGGAAAAAAACTTAAGATTTTCAGTTAACGGATTTATTTTCACACAAGATTCATAAAGTCTTTCTTTTCTCGAAGAACTAGTTTTTCTGATAGTAAACTTTTGTTTATTACTCCTTTGTCCTTTTATCATCTCATTATTTTCATACCTCAAAGCGTTGAGTTTTACAATTTCATCATTTTTATTATTGAAAATTTGATCGAAAATATAATTTTTCCCGAAAATTTCGTTTCCAAAGTCTACAGAAGATTGTTCTAACTTGTTTACATTTCGTTTGAGTAATTTAATGTTTTTATGACGACCACTAAAGTCAACGTTTCTAAAAACATCAACCGGTGGCTTGAGAAACATTTTGTCTTTTTCAGGATCGACAAGTTGTGATTTATTCGTCGTTTGAAAATTTTCACTAAATTTCGAAATTCGTTTTTTCAATTCCGTTTGAACTTCAAATATGTCGTCGGATTTTTCGTTAGGTTTTTCATTGTTTTCAAGTTTTAAATGGAAATATTTTTTCCTACATTTTATAAGTCGCTTAGTTCTATCCTTTACAGGTTTAGAACAATCTTCGATGGTGATTGCTATATTTCTTGGCAATAGGTTACTGGAAAACATATTTCTTGAATCATCTTTTGATATTTTATTGCTATTTTCAATAAAAAGCTTTGATTTTTTTAACGTAAATTTCGGATTCAAAAGTCGATCGATTAATGGTACTTCTTTTAATAACCTTCCGTCAGAAGACTCTACATTGATTCCATTAAAATTTGAACTTTGATTTATGATCGGATTGAGATCGTATAAGCAATGTTGATTCTTCTGATTGAATGTGTTTTTAGAGCATTTAACTTTATTTCCATAATGTTTATAAACGTCCAATTCTCTCAGACATTTGGAATTGTATTCTTCAAATTCTTTCACATTGTAAAATATAAAACCATTATTTAATTTATCAAATAAGTTTGTAATACTATCGGAATCGTTTCTGGCCATTTTTTGTTCGGTCAAATTATTTCAATTATTCTCTTTCGTCTATCAAAATATTCCAAAGTCGAAATTTGTCAGTGTTGAAATTTATCTGGATTTTCAATATTTAGATAATTATGTATAATTTTACTGTACTGCTTTTTTCATTCTAAATATAGATCGATAAATTCATACAATTATATAAAAATAATTGATAAAAAATAATTATTATTAGTATTTTAACTTCAGTTACCTTTAAACCTATTCGCACGTGTTTGTTGAGTCTCCATCGCTTTATTAACACGTAAAATACAATAACAAAACTTTTTATCAAAACTTTTTATCAAAACTTTTATTAAAAATATATTTCGAGCAGGTACAGTAAACATTATTATTAAAGAAGAAATTAGCTGATTTTGTGATATTCTGGAAGTCTTATCAGTTACTCAGTTATAATTAAGTTAATAGATCAATGATTATACTTTACAACAAGGGTGGCAAATCCTTTACCCACTTGAAACATTTTTACGGCCCGCAACATTTATGATACTTACAAAATATATTAGGTTGGTCGAAAAATAATGGCGGTTTTTGAGCTTTATACTTTGTTTATCTACTTTGATATATATATAAGTTTAAATGAATTAGTGTTAGATATTATTTGCAATCTTATGCCTAGCTGTATATTCCTATAGCCATTATTAACATATTGCTGTTATTTTTAGAATATTTACGGTGCTAAATTAATAATGGAAAAAAAATAAAATTCGAACAATTTTCTTGTACGAATTTAAACTGGGTCGTAAAGCAGTAGAAATGGCTCGCAATATGAATAAAGCGTTTGGCAAGGGAACAGCTTCTGAGCGCACAGTGCAACGATGGTTCCGAAAATTTTCTGATGGAAATGAAAACCTTGAAGATGAAGAAGGTCGTGGTCGTCCAGTTGCTGTGAACAACGACAATTTGAGGACAATGGTTGAAACAGATCCCCGAACAACAATCAGAGAACTTACAGATGGGTTGGGCATTAGTCATTCAACAGTCCTGGATCATTTAAAACAACTTGGAAAAGTCAAGAAACTTGATAAATGGGTTCCACATGATTTGAATGAAAATCAAAAGAACCGATGCTATGAAATTTGTTCTGCCAATTATCTTCGAAATAAAAACGATCCATTTCTTATTTGTATTGTTACCTGTGATGAGAAATGGATCCTGTATGATAACCGACTTCGATCTGCACAGTGGTTGGACAAAGATGAAGTACCGAAACACTTTCTAAAACCGAAACTAACACCCCGTAAGGTTATGGTGATAGTTTGGTGGTGTGATGCTGGAATCATCCACCATAGTTTCTTGAATTCAGGTGAAACAATAACAGCGGAGAGGTACTGTCATGAAATTGATGAAATACATAAAAAATTGAAAACCCTTTGTCCGGGATTGGTCAATCGAAAAAGTCCCATCCTTCTTCATGATAACGCTAGATCTCATATTTCAAAAGTGACTCTTCAAAAGCTTAATGAGTTGGGCTATGAAACTCTGACTCATCCACCATATTCACCAGACTTCTCGCCAACGGATTTCTACTTTTTCAGGCATTTTGTACAACTTCCTACGTGAAAAATTTTCCAAAACCAAAATGATGCTCAAAGTGCCTTCCAAGAATTCGTCGCTTCGAGAACCGATGCATTTTATGCTGATGGAATAAAACAACTTGTTTCTCGTTGGTAAAAATGTATTGATGCCAATGGTTCATACTTTGATTAATAAACTTTTGTTTCTGTGAATGTGCACGTCTTTGAAGTTTGTGTCCCAAAATCGCCATTATTTTTCGATCAACCTAATATTACAAAAATTATTTTTTACAAAATATATGATAGACTTACAATGCAATATTGACATAAAAGACATTTTTGAAACATCAGAAACAGAAATATATTTTTATAATACTTACATCACAAAATAGAAAATTTCAAATTTTAGAAATCTAGCAGCAACTTAAGAACAGTCACGCATCAAAGGTTATGTTGAAAGTGTTAAAAAGACGAATCACACCGAAAGTGAAGCAAGTTTTCAGCGTGATGCAGACAGGCTTAAGAACGGACCACAGCACTACGACTGATTTGTGAGAAAGAGCATAGACCATAAAAAAATAATTTGTCATCACTTTATAGATTTAAAAAAGGCTCTTTACAGAGTGTTGCACGAAGCACTTTGGCACACTATGATTAAACTTAACATAGGAAAACATATTATGAAAATTATTAAGAGCCTTTACGAAGACGCAAAGTCAAAATTTTTAACAAGGGAGCAATTTACCGACTGGTTTAAATCATCAGTAGGAGTAAGACAAGGTTCGCATTCTTTCACCAACACTGTTTAGTCATTTTCTTGGGAGAATTGTTATGGAAGTGATAGACGACCTAGATGATGTTGGAATATGCTGCGGAGGAACAAGAATAACCAACCTACGATTTGCTGACGACATATACCTAATCGATAAAGATGAGGCAGAGATTCAGGAACTTACGAACATATTACACAAAGTGTCAAAGAAATTTTAAATGGAAATCAACAGACAAAAAAGCAAAATAATGGTTTCAGAAAACCATAATAAAGAGGCTAAACTGGAGATCGACATTGAAAGGGAAAAGCTGGAACAAGTTAAGAGTTTCAAATACTTAGGCTCTACTATTGCAGAGAATGGGGAAGTGAAGAAGAAATCAGAAGCCGGATTGGTATTGGATAATTGGTATGATTAAGCTAAGTACAGTTTTTAACCTTAAAGAAATCCATCTCAGGAGCAGAATAAGATCAAAAAGGCTATTATCTGGCAACAATCATCTATCGAGGCGAGAGTTGGACAATAAATCAGAAGAGCATGGATAAACTTAAAGCGTTTGAAATGAAGTGCTACAGGAGAATGCTGAAGATCACGTGTAAAGAAAAGAAGACAAACGGCTTTGCCTAATGGAAAGTGATAGAAATACTAGGTGAAAAACCGGAATCAATAGAAGAGACCATCAAGAGAAAGAAGCTGAAATTCTAGGGACATCAGATAAGAAAACAAACACTGGCAAAGGTTATGATTGAAGGAAGAGTGGAAGGAGAAAGACCAAGAGTAAGACAAAAGAGACAATGGCCAGATGATTCAAATGAATGGAGTGTATTGAAAATTGAATATTTAAGAAAAGAGGCTACAAATAGGGATATGTGGCGAAGGATTGTGCATAGGAGTCGGCATGTTTAGTGAAAATGGTAAACGTTTAAACGCAATCCGTTTAAAGAATTAGACGTTTAACCGTTCGTTTAACCGAAAATTCTAAAGACGAAATGAGTACTTTTAATGTATGAACAAAAACAATGGTATACTTTAAGGAACCTTTAACGGCTTTCACTAAATTATTTTTTTGTAGAAGTAATATAATATATTTGGTATATAATATATATAAATATATATTAATATATAGCATATGTATGGTGTACTCGATACTGTCGCTGAATGTCATGTGTACAAACAATCTGTTAATTATTTGTATGTTTTTGTTGGATGTAAATAATTGAGTTATTTACATTCAGTGAAATTACACTGATTTGATCTGAATTGAATTGAATTAATTCGAATGCGCCGTTAATTGTTCGTAGTTCAAACCCAGCTCAATAATTGATGAAATAAAGATTTTATATATGTAAAAATAACATTATTTAAATTTCTTTGTATAATAAGAAATCAATTAAATACATATTTTTGAGACCTTTAATGTATTAAAATATTTGGCACCCCCAATAGAATTTCTGGTTGGGTCGTTGAATATTTTAATAGAAATTACGATTTTCTTTTACTTTTAAGACTTAAAAGTATGTGTAAAATGTTCAATAAGGAGGAAAGTTTAAAAAAGAACATTTTATATTCCATATTATTGGTAATATGGAACATGTTTCGATCATCCTTGATCATCACCAACTATTAGTAGCTGATAATGGCCAAGGCTGATCGAATCAATCGGCCATCATGATTTTATATTCGACTTTATGTTTCTTGCTAATATTATTTGTTGCATAAGCTATTTTCAAATGTTGTTTTTAAATTGGCAAAATCAATTCAATAATTTTTTGCATCATCGATTCGAAATACAATAAGTATCCTATTTTATAAGTAATTATATATTTACGCTTTTTTTCTGTTATTGAAAGTAAATATTAATCCCTTCATATTGTACAATCGATTGTGTCATCGCAAGGCGAATCGATCATGCAATTGTCCTTGCTAAATTACAAATAATATTAAAATGGCGGAAATGTATATACACAGTCGTGGCCATAATTCACCGGCCACCCTTGCATTTTAAAGAAAATTAATATCTACGTTCGTGTGTGTGTAAGTGCATGTAAATAATTTTCTTAACCAACATACAATAAGAATACAGCTTTAGAAGCATACCCAATATGCTATTATGATATATAAAAGTATTTGTGACAATTCCGACATGACTGGCAACCAACTTTTACCCACTTTGAGGCACAAATCGTCGCTTTACACGACATTCGAGTCTCGAACCGTGCAATTGCCCTGTGATTCAATATTAGCCGCGCTGCAGTAGCCGACACTCTCCGTCTTCATCAAACCAGAGTCCAAGGACCCTTCCACTCGATCCCTTGAACACGGAGGCGAACAGCAGCGATGTTCTTGATTAATAGGATCTTTAACTCCTACAGAGTCGTCTTTGTAAGCTGGGGTTGGCTTCGGTTCATAGCGGTAATTCGGTGTCAAATGTTCCATTATGGTATCGAAATGAAAGTTATACAGCCAGGTGAAATATTTAATTAACAAAAATCAAGTAATGTATAAAGTATCAAGTTAATCAAGAGCATCTGTTCAAATATTTAGTTACTTGAAATATCAGTGATGATAAAAAGCGTTTTAATTAATTAAAATATTAATAACAATTGAAAACATTTAATTAACCAAAATAATAGTAATTCTTTAAAATAATTAAGTAATCAAAATAATAATAACTCTTTAAGATATTTAATTACCCAAAATATGAAATCAAAATAACAATAACACTTCAAAATATTTAATTAGTTAAAATATGAAATTAAAATAACGACAACACTTCAGAATATTTCATTAATCAAAACATAGAATCGAAATAGTCATTATACTTCAAAGTATTCAATTAGTCAAAAGATTAGTATTTATACGAAACATTTATTAATCGAAATATCAACAATGAATGGGTATTAAACTTAAATAATTGAACTAATAATAGTAAAAAAATATATAATAGTAGGATTATATCTCTTTATTCTTTTAAAATTATCTTTGGTTTTCAACTGGTCGATTAATTAACTTCTTTAAAACTTGTCGATTAATTATCCTCTCTAAGGCTTGCCGTAAAACTTCTTTAATAAGATTATCTTCTTTAAAACTTGTCGTAAACTTGTCGATTAATTATCTTCTCTAAGGCTTGTCACAAAACTTCTTTAAAATACTTCTTAAAATTTGTCGTAATAACGTGCTTAAAAATTGCTTAATAATTGTGGGCAGCGGTTTTCGGCTTGTGTCGGGTATTAATACCCCGCTACTATTTTGTGTCGTCCGATACACTAGCAACTCTTTGAAGGCAGGATGAGAGGGAGGAAGTTCCCTAGACATCCTGTCGGACTACCTCTCAGTGATTTTTCGAACTGATATTCGTCCATCCAGGATGTCATCGTCGAACTTATTTATTTTTCGACATCCGTTCTCTATCTGTCTGCAGGTTGTTACGGTTATTTGGTAATTTTTTTACTTTCTCTTTTTTACTTTAGTTCTCCGCTTGCTGGAATCGGTCAACACAGGATTCGGTTGAATTATTTTGGTAATTTCTTAATTAATCTTCTCTTAATTAGTTTAACTTATTTTAATTTTTTAGCTTTTCCCAAAGGTCTACTAAGGGTTCTGCCAAACCTTTTTCGGGTCTATTCGAGGTTAGGACTGGCCTGCTATGGAGGAACTACACCTGGCCCGTTTTCCGGCCTGTATCGCTTTCGTGTGGGTTTTTATGATCTTTTCGGAAATGTTGATTTTAATTCATTCATTTTTAGCTTACAATTGATCCGAAAGTTATCTTGATGGACGAAAAGGGAGGTTAATGGACTACTCAGTCTCGTTTGTCGTCCTACATGCTCCGGGGCTTAGTTACACTGAACGATTATAGTCGAGCTTGACTGTAGCCAACTCACTCTCCTTTCAAAGGCTCCTGGCGTATGGGATGGCGGCGTTATTAGGGAGTCCAGGGTCTCCAACGTAACATATAGTAAGACGAGATAGTTGATAAATATTATAGTATTAGTGTGTAAATATGGCTTTAATGGACGAAATAACTGTAAGTTTGTAAAAATAAAATTATATTAATCAAGTTTTTAGTTTATCCTTTAGACGAGTTTGTCTAATAATCTCTATAGAAATATAAAATTAAAAGATAGCATATATTTAGGTCAGAAGCCTATTATTTTGTAAAATAAAAGTCATATACGACTTAATTACGCACTTATTTCATATTAAATATTCAGACATATTAAGTTTTAAAATTTAAATTAGTATAAAGTTTATTTTATCAAGAAAGACTAAAGTTAATGTAATTTATTTAAAAATTATTCAAATGACTCATTTAAAATTAACTTCGATAATTCTACTTAGAAAAAATAAGTTCAATATGATCAAAATGATTAAAAAAATAAAAAATAACAACAAATATTTATTTATATAAATTTTATTATTTAGAATAATTTATTCATTAAAAGTTTTCATACTTTTATGTATAAAAATAATAATAAAAAACTTAAATTTATTATCCAAAAAATGACTAAAAAAGTTAAAAAGCTTTCGAGAATAAAAAATATTCATTAAACAATATTTGTTTAAATAAATTAATTCTATATACTCTAGGTGTAAATTAATTAGCAATTATTCAAATTATTAAAATTACATAATGCAATTCTGTGAATTGAAAAATAACGTTCCTCCTAATGAAACTGTTACGATTTTCGAGAAAAAAATTCAATTTTTAAGATAACCCAACTCTCAATTACCGACAAAGATGACATTGCGATACAATTCCGAAAATCACGTTGTTAATAAAAACGATGAAAGATTTGAAGTTCGAATAATTGATAACAAATCGTATCAGGCGAATGACGACAATCTCGACAATGAGGATGATGAAGATTATTTGCTAAATAAACGAAAATCCGAGTTAGAGAAACGACGTCAATCACGAATGATAACAAATGCCGTTCGGTTGGATTTACAACGCTCGATTCTCAACAACATGAGCAACACCCAGAGCCGACAAACTGTTATTTATAATTTTCTAGAATTTCCAACTGGTTGGAAATGTTTCTTATATCATTTTGCGGTGTTAGTATTTGTTGTTTTAAATAAAAAAATAATCCATCAAAACCAAAAAGATTTGAGTCCAATTATTGATTGTTTTATCATAGATTTCTGTTGGTTTTGGTCTGTTTGATTCTCAGCGTTCTGTCAACAATAAGCCATTATAGAATCGTTGCTATAAATACATTATTTTATATGGTAATTAGTTTTGTTTATGATGAAAATTAAATAATAAATTTTTTAATATTTAAGAATATTCGATTATTTATAAAAAAATATTTA
>MQRK01100047.1:0-12237 GCA_001938485.1 Girardia tigrina
TATTTAATATGATAAAAGGGTAAATAAATTTTATTATACCCAATTAATTAAAACAATACATAATTTTAAATACTTTATTTTTCATACTTTTAAATAATTAAACATATACCTCAACAATAGTTTAAGTTTGAAAAATAAATAAACCATAAATCGAAACCGTTTATGTTTTAATTTTAAAAATTGTATATTTTATATAAATAAACGAGATATTAAGAAAAAAATTAAATAAACAAAAGAATAGGAAAAGATAAATATTTAAAAGAAAACAATAAATAATAAATAAAAATTAAAAAATAAAATCAATTAATTAATAAATAACCCAATATAAAGGCAAAAGAGAAATTAGAAACAGACGAGAACATTGTCATTTTTCAGTCTAACTTAATCGACTTGTTAACTTGTGTGAGAAACAGATCAGATCATTTTTCAGTCTGACTTAATTGACTTGTTAATTGGCCCCCAAGTTGGAAAGTTCGATATAAAGACGACAGAGTAACTGAGAACAGAACAGTTGAAAAATCAGATTTAAAAGAGTAAAAGTAACACTGAAATAGTGCGCAATCAAAACAAAAGAATTAAAACGAGATTGGAAATCTTAAAAGAAAAAGTAATCCCTGAAGATAACTTTAATTTTAAAATTATTATATATTTTTATATAATCACACTGTAAAGTGTGGGTCAAACCTTTAAACATTTAATCAACCCGAGTTGTCGCTAAAGGCTCTCAGTCCTTAAGTATAAAATTGTTAGGGTTTCAAAAATATATATGAACATTTTTGACAAAATTTTATGTAGAAAAAATTTAAAATAATTCTTTTGGTAAAATTATTAATTTCAAACAAAATAATATTTAGTTTAACAAAATTTGGAATTGAAAATTAAAAATATTTTAGTCTTTGTTTTATTTGATCAATTTTCAAGGCTGATGAAAACCACTATATAAACAACAGCAAATTTAGTTTAGTTTGCCCGAAAAATACTCTAAACAAGAAAACAAAAACAAAGGAGTCAAGTAAATTTATTATAAAAATTTTTATTTATTATTCTTTAAAACATTTTTTATAAAACCAAAAGTACCCCGTATGGGAGAAAAGGGTTTTTATTAAAAATTTAAACTATCGTTCGTTTTGGATATTCACAGTTTTTACTGTAATCTGTTAACTCGTACGAAATATTGATTTGTGTTTGGGTTCTGTCATCAAGAATTGAATTATTATTATTATTTTTGACGTGTTAATTTTTTTTATTTGAAATAAAGTTTCATAAAAGAATTTGTGTTCATTATTTATATGGCCACAGGCAACGTTTCTTATACTGAATCGTCCCTGGAGATGAGAAATGGTGTCTGTATGTGAATATGAAGCAAAGGAAAGAGTGGGTGAGTCCTGGAGAGAAGCCTAAGCCCAGGATCAAGAAAGACCTGCACCCGATGAAGACAATGATTTGCGTATGGTTGGATGGGAAGGTCTAATCCTCTGGGAAATGCTTGGAAAGAACATGACATTAGAAAAGAATCTCTATAAAGCCCAATTGCATCGAGTCAATGAGGCAATTCAACAAAAAGGACCGGATCGACATGGCCAGGTGTTCCTCCTCTATGACAATGTTCGACCACACACCACAAAAACTGTCAAGATGGCACTCCAAGAGCTCGGTTGGGAGGTTCTTCAACATCCTTCTTATTCCCCAGACCTCTCCCCGAGGGATTACCATCTCTTCCGCTGCCTTTCAAATGAAATGAGGGGTCTTAGCTTCGAAAATCAGGATCATCTTGAGAATTGGCTCAACAACTTCTTCGAAACTCGACCTAAGGATTTCTGGCGAAATGGATTCAACAAACTTGTGGAAAGATGGGAAGAAGTAGTGAACAATGACGGAGAGTTCATAATTGATTGAAGTGTTATTATTTTGCTGTTAAAATTTTATGATTTCATTAAATATATAATTAACTGAGTCATTATTTTGGTTGTTAAAATTCTTTGAAAATAAATGTTTAAAAAACGGCGGGAACTTATGCAACAACCCAATAATTAAAATAAATAATGGATAAATGACTAAATGGACAAATTTCAATTAATCGTTTGAATTTGGTGAATTTGACAACCAAAAATTTTACTATCAATTTCAAAATCGATTTTGTGAGAAATTCGGAATTGTATCTGTTTTAATCATCAGTCTGGTAAATGTATGTATGTGTGTGAATGTGAATGTATGTGTGTTGATTGGGTAATTATCGATCAAATATCGATTAGCGTGTATGTGTGTGCATGAGTGTGGAAAATCGAGAGTGGTGAATGTATGTGTTTGCATGTGAAGAATTATTCACAATTTTAATGTCAAGCACAAAAAAATCGTTTAGAAATGTGTTTCTAAAAATAAATTGTTAAAGCGTGTTATTTGTTAATTGTTTAAGGCAGTTTTGAATCGAAAAACTGTTTAATGTCAAATAAATCAATTTTGTGTTAAAAATAAATAAAAGGCAAATTTTTAAAACTCAAATTATATTTCTTTGAAATGTGGTAGATATTGAAGTTTAACAGATCGACATAAAAATGCGTTTTGGTTAATGTTTATATTCAAGAAAAAAGATATCAAAATGAATCTAATTTGGAGGCACGGTCTCCGTTTCAAGTATTATTGTAATATTATAGATTTTGTTTTTGGCGACATAATGGATTACGAACTCAGAATTGACTGAATCTGGTTGCAGCAAGAAAAGGAAGTTGGGAAAAAGTAATTACAAACATGTAATTACTTCTAAATCTAAGTCTAATGACGAAAATATCAATAAGCAACTGTCATGCAACGCTGAATTTGACATTAATTGCAATATTGAATTTTATATTGATGCAAAATCAAAGTCTATTTCTTCTGAACTTAGACATCAGTTATTGAAGGTTGTTTTCAAACAAACAGAAAATTTCAATTTCAAAGAAGACAAAATTGAAAAAAATCGAAGTTTTAGGCATACTTGACTTTCTCAGTACTCGCCTTGGTTGGCTTATTCATCAAAATTAAAAGGAGCTCTTTGCATTTATTGTGTGCTGTTTCCCCAAAACTTTCATCATGGTTTTCAAGGTGTATTTAGTACGTTGATTTTTTTCAAAGTATAAAAATTTTCATGAATGTGCTAAAAGCCATATTCAATCTGGGCGGCACAAAAAATCTGAACAAGATGCTCAAACTTTTCTGGATATAAAGAATGATTGCAGTAAGGATATTTTATGTCAAATTGATGATTCTATACGAACAACTATTCTGGAGAATAGAAACAAATTATATCCAATTTTATCATCAGTAATATTTTGTGGTATGAATGACATAGCTCTTAGAGGAAAAGAAAGTGATATGGAAAATATGCAAGATTTGTTTTCTTTTCTAATAGAAGCCGGTGATAAGGCATTAACAATGCATTTAGAAACAGCTCCTCGTAACGCACGTTATACCTATCACACTGCCAATAACTCCATTGGTTTGCACTTTTAGTGGATGAAACTGTAGATATATCAGGAAATGAACAACTATCAATAGGTGTACTATTTGTTGATACAATTGAAGGAAAATATGTTATAAGAGAAGAATTTATAGGATTTATCCTTTTAGAAAATATTAATGCTTCTACAATTACCGATTCCATTTTAAGTCAATACTAAATCTTTGGTTTCGATCTTGACAAATTATAAGGACAGGGTTAGGATGGATGTTCTACCATGGCTAGAAAAGATAATTGGGTTAAAGCAATTATTAGAAAAAAATTATTCTAAAGCTGCATTTGTTCATTACACCTCTCATATGCTGAATTTACTAGTCAATGATCTCAATGTAATTCCTGAGATTCAAGATACTATAACAATTATTAAAGCTGTAATCATTTTCTTTCTTGGAAGTTCTTTAAGAAGATCGTTATTTTCAAACAAACCTTTATTCTGTGAAACTCGTTGGACGCGTAAATACAAGAGTATTATGATTTCGTTTGAAAATTGTAAACATATTTTTAATCAGTTGGAAGCTTTGGCAACGACATCCAATGTCAATAATAGACAGACAGCTCATCAATTCTTTTGTTCGTGCAATTCATCAACATTTTTATTTTGTTTAAAAATAATTTCTTCATATTCGTCAGTACTTGAACCTATTAAAAAATTCTTCAAACGAAACATTTAGATATTGTTAAAGTACAAGGTCATGTACAGAAGCTTTCAACGGTATTTAATCTCCACAGGACAGATACTGAAACGTCTTTTAAAACTGATATTTTTGACAAGGTAAATATACTAGCAAACCAATAAAATATTGAATTTCGCTTTACCACGACAATGTGTAACAAACAGAAACACCGAAATAATTGCGTACCATCAAATTAGGAAGATTATTTTCGCCAAGCAATATTTATATCATATTTAGATTCAATAATTAATTCTTAGAAATGCCGCTTTTCTGAAAGTAATTCTGCACAGTTCAATCTTTTCTCACTACATCCAATTCAAACTAATAACCTCAATCGCCAAAAGTATGTTGAAAAAATGAATGTTATAAAGAATACATATAACATCAAAAATTTCAAAAATAAAGCAATGATGTAGTATTGCCAGTAATATATATACTCTACCTCAGAAAATTTAGAATTACGTTATTTGGACTTTCTAGATTTGTTATTAAAAACTAATTTGCTTCTAGAAATCCGTCATGCAATTTTGATTTTAATAACGTTATCTTCAACAATGTGTACAGTAGAGAGGTCCTTTAGTACATTACGACGAGTCAAAACTTGGCTAAGGTCTACTATGACTGATGACCGTTTATCTGGCCTTTACATGTTAAGTTTACACAGGGAAAAAATTAAGAACAACAAGGAAAAATGTAATTAACGAGTTCGCTACTGACCGAAGAAGGCTTCAATTTTTATTCATGCAAGATTCATGTAAATAAAATAAAATTTAAATTGAAGTGTTTTTTAATTTTATATATATATATATATATACTCATTTTTGTAATATAAATTTGCCCCCATTGCAAAAATCTCTGCCAGTGCCCATGATTAGAAGCCTTGAAAAAAGTATACTTGCTTTAATGATCTTGTTGCTACTGAAGTCAATGGATACAATATAGAGGGGGACAAACTCTTTATTTTTGGTTTTCTATGAATTTGATCTTCTCCGAAACCCGGTTTGGGTCATAAACCCGATTTGCATTTAACAATTTAAATTTTTGGAATTTCTACAGTTCGAGATTTCGACCTTACGGGATTACGATTTTTCTGGATTATGTCCTTTTCGGATTATGGTATTTCGTGATTATGACTCAAACCTCTGCAGCTTTTGTTATCTTTAGAGATGCCATTTTTCTGAATTAACAAAAGACCGAAATTAATTATTATGTAATTTATTATTTTAAAATATAATAAATTTTAAAGTAGTTGTTGTAAGGAATATTGTGAATGTTATGTTGTTTTGTACGTGATTTTTTTCCAAGACATTTTAAATTAAGTCTTTATAATTCTAAAACATCATTTAATCAATTTTATCGTTTTTTGTGTATATTTTAGTAAATTATATTTTAATTTTACAGTGAATCGAGTATATTGAGTATATTCTTCATTCATGATGTGGAACCCAAACATCAAGTTTCTTTTTTGAATCCTGCTTTGCCCAAATGGTTTAAAACCGTTTTGTGGTCGATATTCAGCTCCTGTGCGATGCTACCACTACTAACATGCCGGTCAACTTCGATCATTGCCGAGATTTTATCGACATTTTCAACGATAGGCCTGCCTGTGCGAGGTGCATCTTTAACATCAAAATTGCCTCCACGGAATCGACGAAACCAAAATTGCGTGTAATTAGCTGTTACAGTATTGCCACCATAAACAACATTCACAATAACAGCCGCCTGGCTTGCATTTTCGCCTTTATCGAATAAAAAATGTAAAATGTACCGAATTTTTTCTTTGGTGACGTCAATTTTTAACACCCTGTAACTCAGAACTGAATAAAACAAAAGCGAAATTTTTTTTGTGAAATTACTGTGAAATGTTACCTTGACAAAGAGCATAAATTTGAAATTGTTTGACCGATAAATAATATATTAAAATAATGGATTAAAATAATGTATTAAAATAATGGATTACTTTTTCCCCAACCTAATATATACAGATATAAATAAAAATGTATGTACGGATGTTGGCGATGACAATTATGGACATGCTCATCAAACAGAAAAGGAAGAGGATTTAAAAAGTGAGGTAGATAATGAGTCAGAAAAAGAGTCAGATTTACCACAAACTGATGAGATGATCAATCTACAGATCCATCCACCACTAAAATAAATGTATATAAAGATGAAAGGGGTCATTTATTTATTAGGTTGCTTAAAAAATAATGTCGTTTTTAAACCTTAATCTTTAAAGACAAATATCTCAGCATAGTATCAACTTTATTAATCGAAATAAAAACCGTTAGTATCAATAAATTTTTGCCAACGTTACACAAGTTTATTTATTCCGGTTGCATAAAATTTTGACTTTCTGGAGGCGATGAAATCGTTGAAGGCAGTTTTAGCATCCCATCGATTTTTGAAGTATTTCTCCTGGAGGAAAATGTCAAGATGTTTGAAAAAGTGATAATCAGTAGGCGAGAGGTCAGGTAAGTAATGTGGGTGACTCAAAGTTTCGTAGCTAAGTTTCTTCAACAGGTGCATTGTCAGACATGTGATGTGTGGACGAGTGTTATTGTGGAGAAGAATGGGCCCATTCTTATTGACTAATGCTGGTTGTTCTTATTGAAGTTTCTGGTTCATTTTGACAATTTTCTGACATTATCTCTCTGCCGTAATTGTTTCTCCTGGATTTAGGAAGCTATGATGAATAAAACCGGCTGCAGACCACCAAACAGTCACCATCATCTTTTTTGGTAAAATTTCAGCCTCAGAAAGGGTTGCGGAGCTTGATCGAGGTCCAACCATTGAGAAGAACGTCTCCGATTGTCGTAGAGAATCCACTTTTCATCACACGTTACAATTCGATCCAGAAACGGATCATTCTTGTTCCGCAGAAGAAGTAAAGACGATTGTCATTTAATTCGTATAGAATCAATTTATCCAGTTTTTTCGACATCCTCATGTCATGCAGATGGTTTGACATTGTTCCTATCGTGACATCTAGTTCCTCCGCAAGCTCTCGAACTGTTGTGTTTGGATTTTCTTCTACTAGAACCTTCAAATTTTCATTTTCAAGAGCAGGTTTCCGTCCACGGCCATCATCATCTTTGAGGGTCTCATCTCCTTCTTGAAATTTTTTGAACGAACGTTGTAACATACGTTCGTCTGTGATTCCATCGCCCAATGCACCGTTGATATAACGGGCGGCCTCCGATGCTTTGTGGCCAAGTTTGAATTCATGTACTAAAATTGCCAGTAATTGCGCTTTTTCATATTGACAACTATTTGTTAGATGTTTTTGGAAAATCTTCCATGCTATCTGTATTAGAAGCCGACATCACTTTTTCAAATTTTATTTCTCTACAAAAAAATGTGTAATAAATTTTATTTAAACAAATTTAATCGAAATTAAATTCATTTATTTTTTTACTTTTGAGGAACTATTTACTCCATAAATCTCAAACTAGTATAATAAAAATAAATATAGTATTAATAATCCATTTGACTTTTTTTTACTTTCTGACAATTAAATAATTTCATTTTTTAAAATTTAAATTTACGAAATTTTATCATAGTTAATATAACTTCATTTAGTTCTTGATTTTTTTTTGATTTTAAAATGACACTAAATTCAATTATTATTTCAAAAATTTTAAAAAACATTTCATAAAAAATTCCTAACACACGTTATTTTAAAGTTAATATTTAAACAACGTATCATAGAAATATAGAAGTTTTCATAAGCTTTAAAATTATGTATAAAACATAAATAAATGATAAAGAATTTTTTCAAAACATGATCAAAATCAGGACCATTCAAAAAATGACATTATTTTTTAAACAACCTAACATTAAAATAAATACGGAGACAGCTTTTTTCTTAAACAAGATTGATAGAAAAGAGTGTTTATTACCTCAGAATCAACTGAAAAGATTTATATAAAAAAGATAAAGATGGCAAACAATTTTTTTCCGAAATGAAGAATGTACAAAAATCAACTTAAATACGGAAGAAGAACCGCAAATCTTTATTAAAAATGATAATATCGAAAGTTGTGAAAGTGATACTCTGATCTAAAAAAATAATTGTAGGAGAAACGGTGTTAAAGTTTCGTTAAAAAAGAGACATTTAGAGATCGGAAAGTTGCTAAAAGGAATTGGCATTAGAAGTAAATGTACATTAAGAAAAGGCATTAGAGGAAATAGAACTAGAAAAACATGATTTAGAAGAACATGGTTTAGAAGAAACTGGTTTAGAAGAAAGTGGTTTATAAGGAACTAGTTTAGAAGGAGATGGTTTCGGAGGACATGGTTTCGACAGAGATGATTCTGGAGAAGATGGTTCCGGATGAGATAGTTCTGAATGATATGATACTTCAAACATATAGCCGATGAATATTTGTTTAAAAAATTTGAAAATAATTAATAAATTTTGATATAGTTAATAAAAAAATTTCAATGCCACCCTCGAGGCAAAGGCGGAATCTCCATTATATTTGTTATATGGGTTTAAGCCCCTTCGCCCACATATCACCTGGAGCCGGTATGTTATTATTACCGATTTTAGGGTATGTGTAGAACGTACATGCACACATACATACTTGCTGACGCACATGCTATCACACACATGCATACGCAAGCAAACGCGCATTCAGTGTATAATTACAATATATACAATGTAGAAAAATGTTTATTCAATGCAGTGCAATGTAGTATAGCAATAACGGATCCAGTACATGTTTTAAAAGGGATAACCAGTAAAAATAATATAAATAGTATTCATAAAATTTAAATTTTTGATAGTATAAAGCAAAATACAAAATTTATTTAAAAAAGTGGAATCAGAGAAAAGAAGTGTGGGGAATTTTTAGACCGCGGGCCCGGGACAATGCAATCTTTAATCCAGCTTAACGGCGGCTTTGGAAGAGGAGTTTTGTTGTCCTAAAACAGCAATGAATGGTTGATTAATAATGAATCACAATGCCTTATTCAGAGACTCGAGAATACATTTCTTGCTAAGCAACAATTTCACTATTCCTTCAGATCTCTTTTCACATGCAATATGAATCGGTGCTTTATTATTCTGAAAATATTTTCGGTTATAAAAATGAATTATTATTCAAAGTTTTACTTTGTTTCGCATGTTTATATTACAATTTTTATCGAGAAGCAATTTAACTATTTCTTCATATCCGTTTCCTAATGCAATATGAATTGGTGCATCATTATTCTGAAAATATTTTATTTTATATTATTAAATGAAAATTCTAATTCTTACTGAGTTTTGCATGTCTACATTACAATTTTTATCTAGAAGCAATTGAACTATTTCTATATATCCAAACACACAAGCTATATGAATTGGCGCTTCATTATTCTGAAAATATTTTCAGTTATAATAATCAACGATTATTCTAATTCTTACATAGTCTTGAACGTTTACATTACAATTTTTATCGAGAAGCAATTTAATTATTTCTTTACATCCGTTATTTATTGCAATATGAATTGGGGCATCATAATTCTGACAATATTTTATTTTATACTAATGAATGATAATTTCGAGTTTTACTTTGTTTTGTATGTTTACATGACAATTTTTACCGAGAAGCTGTTTGACTATTTCATTGCATTCGTTTTCTAATGCTATATGAATCGGGGCATCATAATTCTGACAATATTTACTTTTATATTAATGAATGATAATTCCGAGTTTTACTTTGTTTTGTATGTTTACATTACAATCTTTATCGAGGAGCAGTTTAGCTATTTTTTTGTTTCTTTTGAAGCATGCAATATGAATTGGTGCATCATTATTCTGAAAATATTTTCCATTACATTAATCAATGATTATTCAATGTCTAACATAGTTTTGAACGTTTATATTACAATTTTTATCGAGAAGCAATTTAACTATTTCTTCATATCCGTTTTCTAATGCAATATGAATTGGTGCATCATTATTCTGACAATATATTATTTTATATTATTAAATGACAATTCTAATTCTTACAGAGTTTTGTACGTCTACATTACAATTTTTATCTAGAAGCAATTTAACTATTTCTTTATATCCAAACACACAAGCTATATGAATTGGAGTTTCATTATTCTGAAAATATTTTCATTTATATTATTCAATGATAATTCCAAGTTTTACTTTGTTTTGTATGTTTGGATTACAATTTTTATCTAAAAGCAATTTAACTATTTCTTCATATCCGTTTTCTAATGCAATATGAATTGGGGTATCATTATTCTGACAATATTTTCTGTTATATTAATGAATGATTCAAAGTTTTACTTCATTTTGTATGTCTACATTACAATTTTTATCTAGAAGCATTTTTACTATTTCTACAGATCCATTTTCACATGCAATATGAATTGGTGCATCATTATTCTGAAAATATATTATTTTATATTATTAAATGGTAATTCTAATTCTTACAGAGTTTTGTACGTCTACATTACAATTTTTATCGAGAAGCAATGTAATTATTTCTTTACATCCGTTTTTTAATGCAACATGAATTGGGGCATCATAATTCTGACAATATTTCATTTTATATTAATTAACGATAATACTATTACTTTGTTCTTCATGTCTACATCACAATTTTTATCAATTAAAAATTTAACTATTTCTTTTAATCCAAACATACAAGCTATATGAATTGGCGCTTCTCTATTCTAAATATATTTGATTTTTTTATTAATGAATGATAATTCAGACTTACATAATTTTGTACATCACTATTACAATTTTTATCGAGTAATTTCTTGATTAATGCGACATTGTTATTCTCACAAGCAATATGGATTTGTAGCATTTCATTCTAGTTAAGTATCAAATGTTTCTTTGATCAAAGATAATTCTGTCTTACATCAGAAATCATATTATAATATTCTCTCAATCTAATAATAATTAATTGCAATAATAATTTATTCAAACAAATTTTAATATCTATTTAACATTTTTTTAAAAATTAAAATTTTTATCTTTTTACCTGATAAAATTTTTATAATATTTGAAAAAAATACATTTTAAAAAATATTATTATTATTTATTTTTGAAAGTTTGAACTACGGTTATTGAAAAGAACATTTATAGTTGAATATTCACCGAAAACATTTCAATCTTCCTAAGATTTGATCCGATCAAATATTTCAATAAAAAAGTAAAATAATTCCTTTTTTTAAAAATTTGGTCATACTTGACGATATCCAAATATTTTCACTCAATTCATTATGTATTATTATGTATGTTGTTTCTGTGTTGAGTTTGACTGAAGACAAAAACATTAGATATCGGATAATGCGGTTGGGAATGGGTAGTAATACTTTCGAAAAATGATTTATGTGAGGACAATGAACTCGGTATTGTTGTTCCTGATAGTCTGTAGATTTATCTGTTACTTTCAACTTCATATTGATCTTAGAGCAACTGTGAGAAGTTCTTGGTTCTATAAACTCACTTTGATATGTCGCTGAAGGGTGAATTGTCACTTTATTTTTACAAGGCATATTTCACAAATAAAAGTTTAATTTTATACAATTAAATGTATTATAAAGTTTTTTATTTGAGCATAAAATTCTTAAATAAAACTTAAAAAGTTGTGTGTATTCTTTGAAACTTTATAATATCTTTCTGAGTAAATAATTTGAACTTATATTTTCGAAATGCTCCGTATAATCTCTGAAGCAATAAATATGATAAAATAAATGTAATTTGCTTTTCTATATATATTATAAAATGTATTATAAAACTTGTACGTTTTAAAATAGCAAAAGTAGATGATAATTTTTTTTATAATTTTATATTTTTTGGAAAATAATTACTTGGATATTTAACTGTAAAGCTAAAGTTTATTAAGAAAGACTAATTACGAACTAAAATTAGTTAAATTTGTTAGGGTTCAGAAAAAATACATGTGAACACTTTTGATAAAATTTTATATAAGAAATTTTTAAATAATTCTTTTAGTAAAATTATTAATTTCAAACAAAGTAATATTTAGTTTAACAAAACTTGGAATTAAAAATTATAAATGTTTGTTTTACTTCATCAAAAATTATAAA
>MQRK01100101.1:0-10927 GCA_001938485.1 Girardia tigrina
TTCATAGTTCGATTTCATAGAAATTTGCATTTAAAAAGTCTGCTACAACGCTGATTATCTAAAAATAAACCAGACAATGAAAGGTGCACAGTGACTTTCTGAACGCACTGTATTTAAATTTCATATATATTTTTTAATATTGAGATTTAATTGTTTCCTTTAAACAAAAACCCAATTATTCAAATTAAGAAATTGTGCGATCATAATTGTATACTTTTAATAAAAATTTCGTTTAAAAGCCTACTTGTTATTATTAAAGTTTAAAATTTGACATACATATCATCTTGTAGAGCTTAAAATTATCTTTCAGACAAATATCTAAAAGTTATGAACCGATTTATACTCCCTAAGTAATTCACGATTTAGTAAAAAATAGAAAAAAAGTATACAATTATGGAAGTAAGTGTATATATTTACATTATTTATAATTTTATCCACTCTTTCCAGCAAATAAAAAAGATCTCTCCAAAAAATTCAGATTTAATGACTCACCTGTACTGAATCTGTTAATTGTTGCAATTGTAAAATATTAAGTTTTGTATTGTAATTATTATAGTGACAATATAAATAGTAAAAAAAATAATTTTACAAAACAAAAACATCCTCCAGGATCTTGTTCATGTCAGGGAACATCTGTTAAAAACTGGTGCTGTTGGAAAGCCGGGAATACTGGGATTTTGTTGGGGCGGAAAAATGGCGACCATCGCATGCCAGTCGGATCTGTACAGCTGTGGTGTGTCGGTTCATGGAGCGGGATTAACCAACGAAATGATCGATAAGATTCAAGTTCCGATGATGTTTCTGCCGGCCGGAGACGATCCGTGTTTAGATTCTGCCGAGAAACTTATCCAATCGAAACCGATAGGAAAAGATTGCGTGTTCTATCGGTTCGCCAATATGATTCACGGATTCGCAGCGGCGAGAGGCAACTGGAATGATCCGAAAACTCAAGAAGAAATCATTCGTGCTCAAACGATGTCTTCTCATTTTTTGAATAAGTTTATCGGCTAATTATAACATTCCAGACTGAAATGGAATTTAATTCGCGTTGTATTCTTCGATTTTAGTAATATAAAATTTTTGATTTTTGTTATTTGGCTTTAAAAAATTTTAATCATATTTTAAAATTGGAAATTACTTTAAAGTTAGTTTGGGAAATGGAATTTTTTTTCAGTTTTAAATGTATAATTTTTCTGACAATAATCTAGCTTATAGAAAAGATTTGAATTTCTAAGTTTTATCGGATTGTTCGGAAAGTAATTTGTTTTAGTTTTTGGTGATATAGCAAGATTTGTGTGTGAAAGAGTTCAGTCGATTTTACGCAGTAGTTTTTGGTTGGTGCCATTTTAAGTATGCAGAGCAATAAGCAGCATTTTCGTCATATTTTACTTTCTTTACTATAGAACGGTAAATGTACTGTTCCAGCCAGAAAGAAATTAACCGATGTTTTGACAATACGCCAGTGCCAGAACTTGTTAGCGAAATTTTGATATCAATGATGCATCACGTTCTGGAAGACCGGTTGAAGCTGATAAAGACACGATAAAGGCATTAGTTGATACAAACCGGTGAATCAACACGTGAGGTCGCTGAGAGGTTAAAATTATCGAATTCAACTGTTTATGACCACCTGAAAGGCATTGGTTTAACCTCGAAGTTCGATATATCGGTTTCCCGTGTCATCGCGTTGATGTTTGTGATTCGCTCTTCAAACGTCACGAAAATGATCCATTTTGAAGCACATTACTGGGGACGAAAAAAGGGTTGTATACAACAATGTCAAACGCAAGCAATAATGGAGCAGAAAAGATGAACCGACTCAAAGCATTTCGAAAACCAATACTCATAAAAAAAGGGGATGCTATATGTTTGGTGGGATTTAAAAGGAGTCGTTTTTTCAAGCTTTTACCAAATAACAATTAATTCCAAGGCTATTGTTATCAGGTGGACAAAATGAATGATGTACTTCAAAAGAAAAGGCCAGAATTAATCAACAGAAAAGCAGTAGTGTTTAATCAAGATAATGCGAGACCCCATACAAATTTGGTCACTCCTCGAAAGCTTTTACAACTTGAATGGGATACACTGCAACACTCACCATATTCTCCAGATCTGGCACTTTCGGATTATTATTTGTTCTGGTCACTGTAAATTTTTTGGACGGTAAAATCCTTATCTCAAATGTCAACAAACTTTAATTTCTTTTTTTATTCGTAATGTAAATTATTGATGATCATTCGAAATTTATAAACATCGATTTTGACTTGTATTTTTTGAGTTGTGTAAATACAAGAAATTTTCTAAATATTTTAAAGGTGTCATTTTGATGATGTTTCAGATGGTTGATCGAGTGGATCAATATTCTCTAGTGATTAAAATTTAATTCAGTCTTATTTTCTGAATTTGTCAGTCCTTTGAACCAGGACATCTTAGTACTTTTAGTCAGTCTCCCATCTCTTTCAATGGCATTAAACTTTTAGACTTTTTTTGAGGATCAAATCAAATTAAAGAGTATCTAACAGCCCCCCATAGGTCTGATACATCTTTTTAGCTTTCTTGTGTGAAATAAAAACCTATGGATTATATTTTAATGGTTCTACATAACTTTATCCGTATTTGTGTACTTTACACAGCCTCAAAATGGACATCTTAATTCTCCCTCACTGATAAGTATGTGGTCCTAAAAGACTGAAACTTCAGACACAATCAATACCAGACTCAAGCTGGCCACTAGTAGTTAGGACCCTGGTATCTCCATTTAAGTTCAGGTCATGTCTTGTTGATATTGATTTTCAGTCCTAAATCTAAAAGACAGTTTATAATTTACGAATTCATGATTAAATTTTAAAACCTATGAAAAATTAAACAGCATAATCTGTTAATTTCCGGGAAACTTCCTCTATTGACTTCATCTTCCCTCGTCCAGTGAGTCCGGGACCAACTTTAAACAAAAGCTTGTCTCACTTCTTTATCCATTTTGAAGGTTTCTATCATTAGTGAAGTATGATAAATCGAGTGAAAACGCATAATCTAGATTGCATATGCATTCATTGACGTCCATTGCCTGTTGGATAGAATTAAATTTAACTTGATTTGTTCCAGGGAGTATTTCCGATTGTGGGAAATTTCATTTTGTGGATTGTCTGGTCAATGTGTTGATATTATATATTGGAACAAATGCAGAGGAATAAATATTCCAAGAACATTTGTTTTTAGATGAATTCTGCGCGAGATTCGTGACGTTACGTTGTCTCCGCTTTATTATTTCTATTTTAGATCTTTTTGAAATCGTTAATTATGCTGTGTCAGTTAATAAGAGTGGTTATTTGTTATTATTATAATTTATAATAATTGAAATTTAAGGAATTGTAATTAGGGGAAATATCAGCTAAAATATACATGAGATATTAACAATAATTATCACACTCAAATGATATTTTTATACAAAACATACCGAATTAGAAATAATTAGTAAGTTTATGAGGGGTTAGTTTAAATTTGCATTTCGCCAAAATAGTTTATTTTTTTAATTTGAAAATTAAACAAAAGTAAATCAAAAAATTAAAATGTAAAGTAAAAATATCATAAAAATAAATTCTTCTTTAAAATATGCTTGCAGTCATAACAATTGATATATTTAAATAAAAGTATGAAATAAGTTTAAATAAATTTTAAAATAGATAATTAATAGATTAATATTTTAAGAAATAATTTTTTAATAAAAGGCTTATAGTAAATTTAAATTAATTAGTTTTTATGATAAAGTTTGTAAAAATGAAAGAATTATTTTAAAGTTTAAATTTCGTAAAATTTTGTAAAAAATGCTAATTATTTTAAAGTTTAAAATTTAGTAAATTTTCAAAATTTAATTTAATATGTTAATATTGGGCGAAATAATTGAATTAACAAGAAATTTGTTTAAATATGTGAATTGTTGGTATTAATAAAGATTGTGATGTTAAATGACTTCTGAATTTGATAATAATGAAAGTGACATAAACGCTACTTACAAAGTTATAGACACAAGTTGATGAAAATTCATAAAATTAATTATACTAGAAATTCTTATTGAACAATTTTAAAATTGTTTGAAATTTGAATTGTTTGTCATTTTTTATTTAGAATTTGAAAGATTATTTGACTTGCAGCGTTTGATAGAATTGTCGATTTTTTTCTGTGCAGATTCGAATATTGAATTTGAAATGAAATTATTGATTTGAAATTGAATTAGAATAAGATTAGATTAGACATAGTTGATGGATTGTTGGGTTTCTAATTTTTGACGATTGGACTGTTCTTGATGAAAATTATTATTATTAATTCTGGCGGTCTGAGATTCAAAGCTGTAAATTAATCTGGATGGATGTTTTATCTCTTTTTTGACTTTCTATTGTAGCATTGAAATGAACACATCAGTTTCCTTCGCAATGGAGCCTTTGAACTCCTCATGGAAAGATCGGATGATCTCTAGAATTCTCAAACTTATTTCTAGTCTCTATAAAAGAACTCCAGAGAAACTCGTTTCTTACATTGCCGAATACTTTATCGAAGTCATAAAAAATGAAGTTCCTGTGGTCCGATGAAAGAAGCAGGCTAATGGCGGAGTTTGAAAAACGTTTTTAATGAATAGCTCCACTTAAAGCAAGAAATTAACAGTTGCTATCCTAAATTCGGATAATATACATTAATAAAAATAATATTTTTAACTGAATTCTTATTTTGAATATTGTATTATAGTGAAATCTCTCTATAACGAAATACAAGGGACCTTCAAAATTATTTCGTTATAGACAGATTAAGATATAAAGAAATTAAAATTTTTTTTGACTCGGAATACTAAATGAGACCAAAAAGATGAAAATTCAAGTAGAATTACAATTAACGAAGTTCTTTATTTAATATATGACTGTTATTAATCGCATCAGATAGGATCCAAAAAATCAGATACATTATGTTACGATGTGTTGGGGATTATAAATAAAAAATAGTTTTTCTATTTTTATTTTATTTTTTTTGTGATGTTAGTTGTTTTATTTATTCTATTTTATTGTAAATAAAAACAATTATTGTGTTATTTAATAATGCGAAGTTATTATTAATTAAGTATTTATTATTTATATCTGTTATTTGTAATTTTAAAATTTTATAGAAAATAAATATGTTATTTATAATTTTATTTAAACTTTATAATTTTATATTATATTTTCTTAAAATTTTTTTTGTTACGCACCATGCACCATCGTCACGCACAGTGTGTTGACCACGCGTTTTAATTTATTATATTTACGTGCGTTCTTATTTCTTCTTTGCATTTGACCACGCGTTTTACCTTCATTTTGTATATAACACGCTATAAGCTACGCGTTTTAACTTTTTATATTTAAACACAGTATTTTATGCTTAAGTGAATTTAATCAAAAACTCTTTCAGAATTTAATTCAAACTTCCTTTGAACCGTTATTTTGCATTCGAAATTATTAATTGGATTTGAATCCTCAAATTTATTACGTGAATCAGTTGCCCGAATTTCGGAGGAATCGTTGTTCCCCTAATAATTGTTAAATTTAATTGTGCGCAGCATTTACCCTTGAGGAGAAGGTTGACGAATAATTTTCTTATCGGTGAAGATATCTATTCGTAATAAATATTATTATACTAAAATAATAATCAGTATATTATTAAATCAAACGAATAATTTGAAACGGATATTTCGAATTGCTCTAAATACCGCATAACACAAAGGTTATCTATAATTATTTTATTTTATTAACTCGATTTCTTATAAAATATTGTTAAATATATTTGTCAATAAATTTTTATAAAAGAAATCTTTGTCTTGTATTATTGATATTAAATTGTTAAAATCTTAAATTATCGATTGATTAATCGAAGTAAAGAGTTTAAGAAGTATAATCGAATTGAAAAATCCTTTTGTTAATTCACGGTCGGGTGAACGAAATAAATCCCTTTTACCCAGTGTATTAACAGATGCGACAATGTTAAGAAATCACATATCAAAGCCAAGACCTCATATTTTAAAAGAAATAGTCTAACTCGACTATTTCTGTTATTCTTAGATAAGCCAAACCCAACACGACTTATGATCAGGTGAACCCTAAGGATTCAGGTCATTGCGCCGGATGGTTCGGACCATTGTAAGTCTTCCCCTTTAAACCTCGAAGCCTTGTGATGACCTTTAGAGACCCTGCAATACAAAAGAAATTTCAGAAAATTATTAATTAATTAAGAAAGTTAATTACTTAAAAGTGCAGACGAAATAGTAATTCTGGTGAATCAGCCGTCTGCTGATCTCCGAGAATCCGCGGCGGTCTTCAACAAACATCGTTAGATAAACATGAATGATTAAAATAGTAGATTACCAGAACACGAACACATGTCGATGAATGCTAGGAACCCCAGTGTAACCTCATCATCACAGCGATAACCATCGGATCGTTAGGCACCGGGCGAGGAGAGCTGTCTTGAATGGACGGTTTTACGTAGAGACCGGAGTGCCTCTAGAAGCAGTTGCAGAAACACTAATGAATAAACAAACAAACCTCACAGTAATTGCAGCCATAAGATCGACTGACACCGATAAACCGTGTAGCTACCAGTGGTTGCAGACGACTGATAAGCTCCGAGTGCGGGCGAAGACTGTAGTATCTTGTAACCAGATAAGCGACTTCCTAAATTAACATGATAAATCAAAGATCCCCGTTCAGGTCTTACCGAAATTAGAAATCTGGTGATTACACAGATAACAGCTGTCACGTATGTCATCTCATCATGACATACGCAGCCTGGCTGCAGCACCATGGTGCAAAGGGATGGTTGTCGGGTCGGGGTAACAAATTTAATACCTTATCTTTATACATCATTTCCATTTTCATTTTAAATGCCGGATCATTGAGATATACACGAGTTCGAGCATGATTTTCTACCTTCTACATACAACCAACGTCATAAAAAATTGTGGTGAATGAAAACCCACACTGATCGTCACTCAAACTTTCGATGAAAACAACATCGTCGAGAATATCTTTATTTTCTGTCATCGATTTGATTTGAGAAACAATTTGATCTCCATTGAGATTTTTGATTTCTGAACTCTGAAACAATTTCCCAGACAACTCTTGAGACAAATAATTCATTTGGATTAATAAGAATTTTGACTACACAAAACAATGGCGAATTTGAATAAAAAAATTAAAACACAATTCGCGCTAATAAAGTTTTAATTTAAATAAAAAAATTATTTTTTTTGGTGACTTAATCACAAAAAAATCTCACGCGTTCAAAAGAAATTAATTTGCATAAATAAAAAAATTTATATATAATTCATCGATTTAATTCGACTTTTTTAAAAATAAATTCGGCTATATCAGAAACGGCCTAAAACGTCAAATGTCACTTAACTAAATGGATTCGATTTCTGGAGATGTTTTAACTTCCGACATTTCTGCAATCGATGAACCACTCGATCTGATTCGATTGAGGAAGCAGATCAAATGCTCTCGACTCACATTCAATTATAAAAAATTTTGCTCGCAAAACACACAAACACATTAAAAAGCGCACGTTAAAACACTTTCACACTCACTCATTCACGCACTTGATCATTTGAATTTTCTGTGAAGAATTTTTCGATACTGTAAATTTGATAACGAGTAATTCTATATTTATTTATTTTATCTAATATAATTTATTAATGATTTTTTTTATTTATTTGATTATTGTCTTTAAATATACTTAACTGTCTGTTATCGCACACGTCCCTCCTACAACTTTACCGGTAATGCAGAGTGAACGCCCTTTGTCGGTCATCGAGATCAATGTGAACTTCGGATCCGGGCCAATAGTTAATCGAGTTAGTAAAGAGGAGTCGGTTTAGAGAGAATAGAAGGGAAATTGATCAAAATAGTGTATATAGCAGTGAGATTTATCCTAGGATTATTGTACGAGAGAGAATGCTTTGATTTTTTGTACCTTTTAATGTTAATATTCTTCGAGCGTGTTGACTAGTCAGGTTGTATTTTACGGATGCTTCTCTAACGATTTTAATGATGGAGCTAATTATATTGAAAAATAATTGAAATTAATCAAAAATTATATTAAAAGAACTACGTTCGATTTATAGTAAAGCCAACGAGTATGATGTTCACGATGGTTTCTAATAAACTCATGTTTACAGTTTGTTTCTGACAAATATTACTGATAACTTTAGCTCGACC
Source organism: Girardia tigrina (assembly GCA_001938485.1). NCBI lineage: Eukaryota > Metazoa > Platyhelminthes > Tricladida > Dugesiidae > Girardia > Girardia tigrina. The sequence continues at coordinate 8,235 of MQRK01100101.1, forward strand.
TTGTCAAAAAATTTATGTAAATAATGATCAACAGTATGGTTGATTAATGAGCTGGACAAGTCTATACTTCGAAGCATATGTCCGCCAATAAAAAGATATTCTCCCTATGCGCAGAGTGTGTGTGGAAGTGAAGAGGTTAATATCGAAAGAAGGGAGACTACAACTGAAAGATTTTGAAGTAGCTGAATGACGAAGATGTGAATGTTGACAAAGCATAGGAGATGCGTCTCGTGTCTGTGCTACAATAGAAAGAGGAAATAATAATATTAATATGAGGACTAAAGCAACAGATTGAGTTGTTAGTACCGTTCGCAATGCCGACTTGTTTAGCAAATCCTGATCGAAAACAATTCTGCCTGCTCAATGTAGATGTACGTTGATAGGGAGAAACCAGATAATGAGTCAAATTATAATAGCGGATATATATATAAACTATGGCAAACAGTTTCAGGTTCTACAAAATAAATAGATTTATTTTTATTTAGTCTTAATTATTTGTTTATTATCTTATGTTATTTTCAAAAATCTAACGGATGTAGAAGTAGTTTGTAGCCAAGTTTCGTTGAGCATGTATAATCATTGTCTAGTATCAGGAGTAAATTAAAAGGGTCAAGTTATAAAGAGATTAAGATATTTTGTATATCAATAGATTATTATAGTTATGGCACATATAACGAGGATTACATTCGCAAACGAACTATTTTCTAGAGACTCTGTACGGGTGTAGAATTGAATATATCTGTGATTAGAGAAACTTACAATTGAATATATCTGTGATTAGAGAAACTTACAATTCCCTTTCAGTAAATAGTATGTGTTACAACTCCGCAAATAATACGAGTAGCGTGTACACGTGTAGAATATGTAAAATGTCTCATGCACAAATATAGAGTAATATATAAAATAGTATAGAAAAATTTAAATTAAGTAGTGACTTCGTAGTGCCCTTAACAACGGTCATTCGAGATCAGTTTATTCTGTTTAGTTGTGCAATCTATTGATCGATTTGAACATCCACATTTTATAAATTCCTTTATTAATGATCCTAATAAATGGTTTGAATGATTTTATTGATTTTAATTTTTGATAGAATTTTAATTGGTTAAAATCAGTGAACGAGCTATAGTTAAGTCGTAGGAATAAAGGCCAGTGGTTGTCACAGTGAATAACAATGAATGAACACACCTTAAATGGCGAATAACCTTTTGTAAGTGGCACAGGTCGGCCGCAGTATGCATAGGAGCACGCGGTTCGATCGTCGCCTATTTCCTAAAGGCTCTCTTTGTTCAGTACCTTTAATAAACACAAGATCATAAAAGAGTAATCTAAGTAATTACAGAACAGGTACATCAACCCCTTTAGACACTAAAACTACCGGTCGGGCAATACCCATCACTGGTTTGAGTCCGAAGGCGCTCCGAAGCTCATACAACTTGTCCGTTCCGGAGTAATACTAACATGTCAAGTTATATGATTTGTCGTTAAGCTCAGAAAACGACTAGGAACTCGAGCCTGTAAAAATATTGTAAAGAGAGAGGAACGCGACAATTCTGTATATTGAGATAAATCAATTTAAATGATGCTACTTGTTGCGGTCGAAAAATAATATAGTAATACATAACACATATAATTATAAAAGAAGTATAACAAAAAAGAAAGACTGAGGGGATTAATACATTTATTTGATCAAAAAACAGGTCCCAGGATTGTTGATGGTTGCTCGTGTCAAGGGGGGCAGCATTATATCGCAGCTAAAAAACAATAAATGAAGAAAATTAGGCAAGTGAATCGAAAGACTACTCGATGAGAAGGACCAAATGACATGATGAGCCGCCGGAACTGAACTGTAGAACCCCGAAAACCTTGAGAAGAAGTAGTCGCTCTAAAAGATAAAATAATTAATTAGGAAAAGACCAAAATGAATTAAAGCACCTCTTGGACGACCCGTTGTTGTCTAGGGTCATCCGACCCTCCACGCGTAACTTGTGACGAGACCGGTCCCTGGGTGTGGTCCGCGAAGCCATGGCATCTTCCTGAAGAGGGTTATACCCCTGCAAGAAATATAAATTAAATAAAGCCAGACATAGGCTAATTAATAAACAAAGACAGTAAATAAAACTTACGATGATTCAGGCCATGAATAAAGAACGGTGTCACACGATGAACAGTCATCGGTGACAAAGAGGCCTTGTGACCAACAATCATTGTCAGACACACGGCCTAGCGACACCAGCCCTTGCGAATCATAGTTCGAGATTGGTGGTATCAACCAACCAGATACGGCCACGGAAAATATGTCACAACAAACAAAATATTGAGTGTTATAAATACAACACTGACTCAGACCAGTTCACACTTTTACGACACAATTTTTGCACTATTTTACAAGACACTTTTCTGTTACACTCTCACGACACTTGCAAATTTACTTGCACAACATTATTCCACAACCTTTCATACGAACGAGAAGAAATCCGACGACGAACCCAGCACGAAGAGAGCGACGAATAAGAGCAGCCACAAAAACCCGAGACGATAGCCGGCTTCGAAAACAAGATTCGACGCCAGGACGAACACGAGAGGAGACGAGCGTACATACGAAAAGGACCAATCGACCGAGACATTCGACAGCTTGTGAAACCTACATTGATTGTAAATTTTATTTTATTATGATGAGTGTTTGTGGGTTTTAA
>MQRK01100104.1:0-28336 GCA_001938485.1 Girardia tigrina
ATATATATATATATATATATATATATATATATATATGTTATTTACCATCAAAGAATACCTCATGAATTGCCTAATGTACCCCAGCCTAAGCATCAACAATCAAAGCGCCTTGGTTACCGTAACCATTTGACATAACTTTAATATTATATATAAAAACCTATGGAATACATGAAACATACATAAGCTTTCTAGACAAAAAACATAACAACATGCATTTCTTATGCATCCTTCATGTCAACATATTACATTCATCATGTCAACGAATCGCATTCATCATGCATTTGTTATGCACTCTTCATGTCAAAGAATTGCATTCATTATGTTAACAAAATTTGAATTTCAAATTTGAATTTTAATCAATATTTTAAATTTCTAATCAGATATCTGTCATTATTTCAAAATCCTGTTAAGAAAATGGTGAGTTTTTTTTCAGTTCCGTAAATAAATAATTTTTTTTGAATTCAAATTTATCCTACTACAAATACAATTTCTCTTCACAAGAATATTTTATGTGTCCAACACGTGAGACAGTGTACAGAACTAGTTTTGAAGAATTTTACAATGACCATAAACAACATCTAGTTCCTTTTACCAAATCGAAAAAGAATGTATTCAAAGAAAATATGTCGAAAATGATTCAAGAGAAAATTCCTACGAAAAATCAAAAATTTCCATTATACAGATGTTGCCTGACAAATGTTCACTATCCACAAATTTGTCATGATACAATGCAGCGTTATTATGGATGTGTTCAATAGATGTGAGTATTACATTTGTCCAGTATGTCAAAATGCTAGTAGTGGTGACTATCATCAATTTCATGATAACCACAAGGACAATTTGTGTGACTTTTCAATAATGTCCAAGAAGACTATCTACCAATCATCAACGTATCCAGTTCTCACACCAGTAAATGTTTCGAATGTTCCAATTGAGAAGAACGTGTTAAATTACCAAATTGAGAAGAATCTTTCAAATACGATAAACGTTCCCTTAAAACATGTAAATGCTACAAATGTTCCAATGGAGATATCTATTTCAAATGCTACCAAGGCTGCAAATATTCCATCAAAATTGGACATATTTTGACAGATGGAATAAGTACACTATCTCATGGACATTATTTTTTGTGAATGATCTACTTGTATATATTGTACATATGTAAATAAATGTTTGTTGAAAATACTCGTCTTATACATGTCTTTATTCATAAACTTGTAAAGAACAACTTTCTTTTATATATAATATTGATATATACTATAAAATGTTAACTGTGCAATTCATTGACATGATGAATGCAATTCGTTGACATGATGAGTACAATACGTTGACATGGAAGGTGATACCTAGGCTCAGGTACATTAGATGATTATGCAGATGGTATGTATAATGCCTATGCACGTTGGTCCGCCCGACCCTTAGATCGCCCTGAGGATCGGACGGAGGTAGCAGAGCTGCGCCGTGGCTTAGCTCAAATTTGCTGGGCCCATTTATTGAGATCGTCCTGTATTCGTTGATCGGATCGATTGTCATTTGTTATTTCATTTGAGTTGACGATATTATCAATATTATCGATCAATATATTGTGTTTATTGATTTTCGATTTACTGATCGCAAGATTTTTATTCCATTGGTCGTTAGTTGCTATGCGACAGTTTTTTAAATTGACATTGTAAGTAGCGTTTATGCCACTTTCATTATTATCACATTCTAAAGTCATAATTTAACACCACAAAAGTTTATTAACATTCAAAATTCATATACTTAAACAAATTTGTTGTTACTTCAATTTCGCCCAAAATTAGTTCATTAAATTTTTTCGATTAAATTTTGAAAATATACAAAAATTTAAATCTTAAATAATCTTACATTTTTTTACAAAAAAATGTACAATATTTTGATCTTAATTAATCTTATATTTTTTACAAAAAATTTTACAATATTTTGATCTAAATTAATCTTATATTTTTTTACAAAAAAATTACAAATTTTTAATGTAACCAAATTTTACATTATTACGAAACTTAATCATAAAACTAATTAATTTAAATTTACAATAACCATTTTATTAAAAAATTATTTCTGAAAATATTAATCCGTTAATTAAAATGTATTTAGCTTATTCTATAACTTTTATTAAAATATAATGTCCGACTTGACTTTCACTTCGCCCGGTTTGTTAGTGGCCACAACCGGGCAGAAAATCATACCGAAAAGTTATTAAATTACTTTTTTGATATTTTCACCACATGTTGACCGCTTAGTGACATTAAAATTTACCAAGTTGGATGTTCGTTTTATAAACAGAGGATAAAAATGATCAAATAGCAAATTAAATTCTTAATTCACCGTACACACAACTTGAAAATTTGCAAAGTTTTTAAAAGAACGACAGAGAAAAGAAAATTCCAAGTTTATTTTTATTTATTTATCTTCAAATTTACAAATTTTTGCGCCCAGTTCATTAAATCTGAACGATTTAAACAAATCGAAAATCTCATATAATAATAATTATATTAACAAAACTTTTCAATTATTATCTTTTATACAGCAGAAATCCATTGATATGTCTTTCTTTGATCATAAAAATTTTCTTTTGATCTTGATAGAGAAATTTTTATTATTTGAAAAATTGATTTTACCAATTTGAAACGATCTTATTGAATATATATATATATATATATATATATATATATATATATATATACTGATAATTTAATTTAATTTAAAAAAAAACAAAATATAATAATTTAAATGTTCGAATTCCGAACACACGTTTTAAGTATAATAGGAGTTTAATACATGTGGCTTGTACATGTAGAATAAAAGGTTATTTATCTTAGTTACAGTAACCAAGGTACTTGTGCTTGTTGATACATAGGCTAAGGTACATTAGAAAATTCATGAGATATTGTTTGAGGATAAATAACATACATATGTCATGGATGTTTCATATATATATTCGAAAAAATTGATTTTTGAGCACTTTTTTGAGAATTTCAGATATGTTCGAAAAAATCGATTCATCAGCACTTTTTCAAAAATGTTGACATGGAATCTTAATGTACGTGTATGGGTGACTAGTCAATTGCATCAGCACATTTTTGATATTCTGCTTTCTTCTGTCTCTGTCTAGACCTAAAATCGATGTGCATTTTGTGTAAATTAACACATTATGTTAATTATAGGGAAAAGTAATTAATATATGAAATTTTTAATTTCATATTAAGATAGAAAATCAAAATTGTATGTAAAAAATTTGATTTTTGCACTTTTGTACATGTGCAGCTCGAAAAGCACTGTGCTAATACATTAGAAATGTGAGCCACAATGTACACTATCAATTAGCACTTTTAAAGTATTGATTAGCACATCTGGGCACAGTGCAGTGATCGATTAGCACTTTTCCTTCGGTTGCTAATGAAAGGGTCACGGTTGCTACGGATGGGGTAACCGTTACTATGGTTAAAACCGCCTTGAATCAATGTATCCGTTGCTAATGAAAAACGTCCCTTGGTTACCATTGTCATGGGAACCGAAACGGTTGCTAAGGAACCGGGAACCAATCAGAAGTGTTTCCAAGGTACCGGGGGCCAATCGAAACCGTTGCTGCCTAGGCTATGGTAATCGGAAGCGTTGCTAGGGTGATGGCGACCGTTGCTAGTAGATTACTGACCAATCAGAAGCGTTTTTGGGTAATCGCGACTGTACCAAGGACCTATCAGAGGAATTTCCAAGTGAGCCGGAAACGTTACTAAGGTGATCGGAACCGTTGCTAAGGAAGTCGGAACCGTTGCTATGGTAACCGTTGCCATGGCAACTGTCTACCCGCCAGGGGGGTGAAGGAGAACCCGCATTTTCCTCATACATCCATCATATGTTTAGAAATCATTACCAGAAAATGATGTGACTTTTCTGTTATTTAGGTGTTATATCATTGTAAAATACTATATCCGACAAGTTACCACCTGTTTGATCGTAAAAAAAGGTTTGGCGAGAGATATAAATACTTCCCTAATCAAACGAGCAATCAAACGACAAACATCTGTTACAACCTAATTTCTAAAAGATCGATGAAAAGTTGTAGTTGTATGTTGAATTCTCATTTTTTAAGAGAACATTGTTAAATATATTCCTTGTTTAAATGTATTTTTATGAGTATTTGGGATAATCCTTTCTTTTTATTTGTTATTGGAAACGGACTTGATATTTATTTTTTATATAAATATGTGTAAATTTTACTGATATGAAAAGAATCTCGACAAAGCAACGTAAAAAAAGTTAAGATAATTAAAAGAATGAATTAAATAAATAAATATGTAAAAAAATAATAAAACAATAACAAAAAAATAATAAATAAAATCAGTTTATTTGTAAGGTTGAGAGGCAAGATATCTTTGACTCCGCAAGTCGATCTCCAAAATTGCGACTTGTTTTCGGGTCATAAATCGGTCACAATGGAGGATAGTGGTAATATGTATGTTTTGGATCAGAATAATGATAGTTAAATGCGTTTGATTTGTGGAGTCAGAGCTGTTAAAGTGGTTAGCAGCGGTATTTATCTGTTTTTTCCTAACGAGTGGTTGAATAGTTTGATTGAATTATAGAGTTCAAGTTGTTTTGACAAAGAGGTTATCAGTGAGATGTTTTTATATCTCTCCTCCCTCCATGACCTAGAGGCATTACATTCCCGGCATCAGAGCTTTGCGACCATACTCTGCGAGCTCTCCTGCTTCTAGTATCAACAAAACCGGTTCCCCCTGACCCTCAAGTTGCGCCGAGAATCGGATAGTGGTAGTAGGGCTACGCAGGGGATCATTCTGATTGTCATGCTGAACTCGTTGAATTAATTCTTTGAAAAAACGTAAATCAATTGGTTAGTCGGATGCCAGATTTATGCCCCAAAATTTGATTTTTTATTAATATCGATTAATGATGTTCGAGAGAAAGGCATTTGTCTTGCGAATATTATCACTTTTTTTACAAATAGTAGTAGTTTTTGATGAAATTAGTTATTTAAATTCAAATTATATTTCTCTGGATAAATTTCAGAATGATCGGTTTAAATTGAGTGATTAACCCAATAACGCCTAAACAGGATCTAGAGAGGGTATAATGTAAAATGATACAAAAACATGTAATAACTGTAAAATCTCAACCAGTCATATTTATAGCAAAGTAAGGTCATTAACTCATTACTTTGTTTATATGGACGTGATAAAACTTGAAAAATTTAATAAACATTCTTCTCAAGTCTCTGAATGTTTATTTTTTCAAGCGTCTTCAAACGAGGACGGCCAGTGTAAATGGATTAAAAACAGATATATTCAGTTCAGAAAAAATTATTTAATCAATTAATTAACAAAAATCTATTTACAACTTTGATTTCAAACCGTCTTTTTCAATTCAAGGAGAACCAAATTCAAATTTCACTCTTTTGTTACTCTTTTTTTATTCTTATAATTTTAACAAAAACATTTCGAGCAAGGAATAAATAAAACAAATCGCTCTGAGTTTAAATCATTTAAATCGCAATCTCACAGAACATCTGCTCGATTTCACAAAATTATATTACAATGCTCATAATTCAAAAAAGAAAACGGAATCATTCAGTCACAAAACAATTTTTGTTTTATTTGTGAGAAATCGATTTTAACTAATCCTTCGGTCAATCAGATTTGGCCTACTTATTTTCTCTCACCATACACACAATCGGTGAGAATAATGTCCAGAACAGTGGTAGCAAATTAAATGTCAATCAACGAGTCACGTGACTCGAATTTTAATCATTCAAATTAAATTAAATTCTATTTTTACTTTTATATTTAATTTGCTTTTCTTTTTTTAAACATATTGTTCATATACATATAATTTATATAACAATAACAAAGCAGATAAATCTATCATAGATTGTTATTCAATATCAAGAAAGAGAAAGATTTTGGAGACACGAAATACAATGTAATCCAATTCTATATAAAATATAAAATTGAATTCCAAACACCACTGATTCTCAACAATGTCCTCTTTATAGTGTAGTGATTCCATTTAACACTACTTTTCCAACGGTCTATACGAGCAGCAATAAATGGCAGATACATTATAAAACTTGTACAGACTTTGCAGTTTCTCTGCTTCAAAACACTTCCAATTGTCACACATAAATTCACTTGGTGGTCTCCATTCTCTGAATACATCCAATAGTGTTGCCGCAACAAATACGGGACTCTCATCTTTTAGTCGTATCCAAATCACAAAACAGCTTGGTCCGCAATCAATGCAAGTGAAATAAGTTTCCCATCCATAATGTGTTATGTCGCAACTAAGACAATCAAATTTATCGCTACATCTAACTCGCATTTTATTACTCCAATTAAAACTGTCGTCTTTTTGCTAACTCTTCGGAAAGTCCCAGCAAGTGTAAGAAGGGAATTCACCCCCGAATATACCATTTCTAAAACACATAATATCTTAATCTTTATAACGCTCCATGATAATATAAGGTTGTCCTCTTTTAACCCTACTTTTAATTCCCATAAATTGTTAGAATATAAATCATCTTTTTTCGACAACTTTACACTCGTTGACTACTTACTCTTTTCATATCTATTATAATATCATTGACATATGAATATGTCGCTTCCTTAATGAATGGGTTTCTCGATAACTCAAATTTAACCACCGTCGACATTACCTTTAGTGCTGCATTTTGGCAAAAACCTAGACTAGCTAACACATACACCTTCCACTTGTAGAGAATACACTTATAGTTCAACAACTCTAAATTCATGAGAAGTTGCATATAAAGGGTTTTTAAATCGATCACACAAAGATTTGACCAGAAATGTTTTGATACAAATGTCTCTGGTCACCGAATGATTAGAAATGTCTCAGGCCTAACTTTGCTTTTGCTTAACTGAAGGACCGTCATCAATAAAATGATCTATCTCCGGCTAGTCACTCTTGATCAATCATCTTTCTTGAATCCATCTGTCTATTTCTACTTTAAACTCTCTCTTAGATGAATAAAAAGAATACTATTCCCTTATATAACGCCTATACTCTTTTTTAGAAGCTGATACCGGTCGATCAACCTGTTACGTTAAAACACTTATTTAAAATCTTTAGTGGTCAATTCAAACTGCTGCCCATCTCATGCAGGGGCATGCTCCCGATGAAAACTCTTTACTATTTTTACTAGCTTTACTACCATATACCAATATTAAACACATTCCCTGTGGTTAACGAACCCGCTTCCGTCGCAAATGCAAAATCACCATTTTCTTTGATGTAAACGCTTCCTAATCTTCGTACCCCATCGATACCTATTTGACAATTATTAATATGATGTTTACTCATGCTTTTCTAATTTTAGACGACTTGACAACGTCTCTAAGTACGAATGAATGCCTGCAAGAAAAATTTACGAATATGCATCAAATATACAGGTATGCTTTATCGAAAACGAGTCGAAATGCTTTATCCTTAAATATATGTCAGAATTTATATTTGAAAATAAATTCAATAACAAATGTCATATGTAAGTAACACTTAATTATGGCAAGAGATTGAAGATAGCTTGAGATTTCTGAAATTCCATAGAATTGTAGTTATTGAAGTGTAAACTGTGTTGTGTTCTACTGACATATAAACGAAAATAGAAGAGGATTTAACTTTATAATTCCAACTTGTTTCTTTTACTCTTCATTTCTTTATAAAGGAAACGTTATTTCATAATAAAAAACGTTATATAATTTCTAAAATAAAGATTATAAAAGAGATTTTATATGCATAAAAATTTAGGCAAAAACAAAAAAAACAAAATTAAAGTTTTTTGTTACATTTTAGACATCCTTAATGACAATATCAAACAAAATGAGAAAATTAATAGTGGATGCTTACTATTCAGGCAAATCTATTAAATCTATTGCAGATATTTTTAATACGCTATACACTACCGCAGCGTCGATTATTACGGTATATAAAGAAAAATGTCATTATGAGAAGAATTTAAAAGGTATACAAAGATAAAAAAGCATTTCATTCAGAGCAAGCAACATTTATTAAGACATAAATTGATTATGACTGCGGCATCACATTAAAAGAATTAAAACGAAAATTTACCGCAAAATATAATAAAACTGTAAGTGAAAAAACTGTCGGTAAATATATTAAAGACTTCTCATACACCTTAAAAAGAGTGACACGTATACCTGCACGAAGAAGCAATCCGGAGGTTGCTGATCAAAGAACAAAAAACGCAGAAAGTTTTATGATCCAATCCAATCAGATCCGAAGAATATAATATTCATTGACGAAGTGAGTTTTAATGTGATAATGAGGAATGAGAATGGGCGCTCACTAGTTATATTGTGCCAGGTATGGAATCGAAGAATATTTCAGTCTGTAGTGCCATGAATAAGCATGGTATTTTAAAATATTTAGTTCAAGATAAGCTTTTTGAAAACAGAAGTTTCGGCATATTTATTAAGCAGTTATTTGAAAAACAATTAGCTCACAAAGCCGTAATAGTAATGGATAACGCATCTTTCCATAACCATGCCAATGTCAAAGAAATTTTTAACAATTCATCAAACAAGCTTGTTTTTCTTCCACCATACTCTCCGTTCTTGAATCCTAGTGAGAATAGGTTTGAAAAGTTGAAATTACTAGTTGCAGAATCTCTTCCTAATAATGAAGAACAATTATTGTATAGTATGGTGAATGTTGCTAGCCTAATAATTGAAGTGAAATGCAATAGTTATTATAGTAATATGATAGGATTTTTGCCAAAATGTCTACGTTCAGAACCAATTATTGATGGAAACTACATAAACATTTTATATCAAATATTGTGACTTTTTTATTTTATGTTGAAATTTATATAGTTTATAAATGAATAATTTAATTCTATTTTTTGTTTGTTTTATTACGAAATGACGTTTCTTCTATTACGAAATGAGAGGTAAAACCATGTATAAACATATCATACTTTAAAAATGAGCCTAAGAACTTATTCAAAATTATTAAATATCAAGTTATATTAATAAAATTACTTGTCGTCAAGCCATTTCTTCACGAAGCCCTTCGTATCATGCCTTAGAAAAATTAATAATTAATTAATATTATTATAAAATTCAGTTTAAAAGATATTATTATTTATTATTATCAATAAATTTTAATGAATTTTTCGATCACCTTTGAACATTTTCATATTTTATTAAAGAAGAGCATTATACATTGAGGACCAATGTATGGACAAATGTAAAATTGATATTAGTTATAAATATATATCTCAACATAAATATAAATATTTATTACAAACATGAATGAGTAGCTAAAATAAGTTCTTGAAGAACGTCAAATGTATTGTGAATGCAACAACTTAGATCTATGACCATGTAAGAAGAAGGAAGAAGATTGTTTTCGTAGTTTGTATGAACGAGTCATGTAAGGGGACATTATATGATAGAAGAAAAGCTTGAAAAATGTTTTTGTGAGACCTAATTTTGAATGCAAGGATTTTTTGGAGCTCACATAAATTTTTGAATTTTAAAATTTCAGGGATTTTTAAAATATTCAAAAATATTTCATACATTAAAATATAGCGGAAGAACTTTTAGAGTAAAAATACATGTTTTAAAAATTTAAATATTAGAACATTTTAGGGTTAAAAATATTTAAAATTAAAAATATAAAATGATAATTTTATTATTTGAACATGATTATAAAAATGCAAATTTTATAAGATTATAAAATGGAAAAGTTTAGTTTAATTTTTTTCAAAAAATATGTTTACCGATTAAAATAGAAATTTTAGAACTGAAATATTTCTGATATGAAGATTTTTAAATGAACTTAAACGAAGGAATTTTAATAACATCTCTAAAGAATAAAATTTGATGAAATAAATGTTATAAAACTAATTTTGTTCCTCGAAAATTTATTCAAAAAATATTTTATTGTGTTATATTTATGATGGGTTAATTTAAATTTCCATCTCGCCAGAATAGTTTATTATTTTTTTTAATTTAAAGGTAAAATATTTTAATGTTAATATGCATATTAAATATTTTAAAAAAATAAAAAAGGATATAATAAAACAACTATTAAAAAATCAAATACGTACTTAAAAATAAAATGTTTTTAATGTGTTTTTTAAAAATATTTCAAAAATTAAAAATGATATAATAAAAGAAAATCTTAAAAAAATTAAATATCTATTTAAAAATAAAAAAAAATCTTTTTAATGTATCTATTAAATATCTTAAAATTAAAAATGTTAAGAAAACCATTAAATATTAAATATTTATTTTATAAATAAAAAATATTTTTACAGTCATAACAATTTATATTTTAATATAAATTATGAAACAATTTTAAATAAATTTTAAAATAAACTTTTAGTTTTAATGGGAAAGTTATTTAATAAATTTGCAAAATTTTAAGTAAATTTTGAAATAAATTTTTAATTAAAATGTGAAGATTATTTAATAAATTTGCAAAATTTTAGAAATTGAATCGAAAAATCTAATAGATTAATTCGTGGCGAGAAAATTAAATTAACAGAAAAATTTTTTTTAAATATGTGAATTGTTATATAAATAAATTTTGGTGTTAAAAAAATGAATCCTGATATTGAGGTTGCAACCTTTTCTCACAACATTAATAAAATTTTGGTGTTATGACTTCAACGTTTGATATCGAAACTAACAGTGAATAATATTTTTAGACCCCTAAATATTCAGATATGTAAATAAGATATTTGTATAAAAGAACACTTGATGAATGCAAATAACGAATCTTCATGAGCAAACACATTTATTTATTTATATAAATGCTTACTTGCACTTGACCCATATTACAATCAAAATTTCTGATTCCTCTCTGAAAAATGTTTAATATAAAATGAAAAACAAATATTTATAAAAAATAATACATAAAATTGCAGTTTCTTAAATTTTAATGGTCCGATCATCTTAAGAGCTCACAATATTTAAATTGATTCTTTCTTTTTCTGTGATCCTAAGATCAACTTTAAGACTCTGAAAATATTTTCTGAGGATTTTAGTGAAGAGACCTTTATGGAAGAAACGCTTTGGTACCAACCGTCATTTGTTAGAAAGTCAGTAACAGTTTCCAATATGCAGTCGAACATGCTTTTTGTGGGGTCTCTTTTGTGTATCTTTGTGGTGTCTAAGGTAAACGTCTTTCTATTCATTTTTGTTACGATTATTTATTTTATGGGGCCACAAATGATAGCACAAAAAACGCATAAAAGCAGATCCCACTAAATTACATTTGACTGTATTATTTTATAAAATTGTTTTCTTAAATAATAAATTCGTTTGAAATTCAAAAAGAAATATAAATATATTGATGTGATATTGAATAAAAAATACCTGAAAATAATTTAATTATTATCAGAAATATTTAATTTTTTACCTTTTATCAATCATATTTTTCAAAACATTGTTTTTTGAATCTCTAAATGAATGTATGAAGATTAATAATAATAAAAATAATAATAATAATAAAAATAATAATAAAAATAATAATAATGTAATTGTTAAACTTTACTTGTAGCTTGACATTGTACCTTGACCATATGTGAAATAAGCAAGCGATACCCTTTATATTGGTGGTGGTACACCAAAAACTGCTGTCACATTGAAAGAAGAGCATTTGTTTATTCGCTTCTATTCAGCTTTAGAATAACATTTTAATTATTAAAGTTCAATTTGTTAAGCAATAAACCAAGGCAACAAAACAAGTAACATTTACTCATTGATGGAAAATTTACTTTAAACAATGGCCGTAGTTAACCGAAGATTGTACTCAAATGCAATAGAAAAAACGCATTTATAAATTCGTGTTAGTTTTGCTTTAGAATGACATTTTAAAGATATTACTTTAGTTAATTAAGAATAAAATAAATTACTTTTACCATGAAAATCTTTGAAACGTTTCATCCCATTAAAATTGTAAAGATAAATAATGTTTACATTAATATGTATATGTCTAATATTATCATTTATATATAGTATAATTATGGATTCCAAATATTCTTATAAAAATTCTCTAGAAATTCAATTTGTTTAAATATTTGAATGACGCAAATTTTTAATTGTTAAATCAAATCTTTGTGGAATTATTTTATTCTAATTTATAATAAAAACTGCTAACCAAAATATTTATTTTTATGCCATTTTAGTGTAATATCATTAATCCTAAATCACTAATTATTCGGATAATAGACTACGAACCCGAAACAGTTTCGACATATTGCGAACTTCATGTCGGCTCCGCCCCGTCTTTTTAATGATCTTCCTTATTTGTGAAAATAGTCACCTACAAGAAGTCGTTGCAAAATAAGGTTTGTGAAAAAGAGTAAAAATTACTCACCAAGAGAAAATAAATAAATTTAGCGTAAATAAATCGAAAACATAGTTTAAATTTTGGGTTAAAAACATTTTGTGATCTTTGAGTGATCTTCCTCAAACGTATTATAATATAATTACTCACATGAAGTTTGATTTTGAAATAAAAAAATCAAATTTTTGAGTAACAAGTCATTTTGCATTCTAATGAGAACATCTTCAGATGTTTGATATTTTTGTATTTTTATTATAAAATTGATAAATTTTGAACAGTTTATTTTGTTACCGTTAATAAACCTTGTTGAAAATTTTTGTAATCTCAAAGGACAAAACACGTAAAGGTATTCCATTTAGAATGAAATATATAGTGAATTTAATTAATGATTAATTAGGAATTTAAAATTCTGTAAGATTATGTGAGAAAAACAAAAATTATCAGTTCCATAAAATGGCCGTACATTGAACAATTGGATGTGTCTGTCGATTGAACATTGATATTAGGGCAACATCATTGCTAATTATGTCACGTTGTCATCAAATCAATGTTCAATCTGCAGTCTGAATCAGCATTTTGAGAATTTTTGATTAGCGTGATTTCATGTCATCCATTAAATAATCATTATTTTTATATTTATGCACGGGTGAATTAAATTAATAATTAGTGACCTGAAGATGACGGTTGATCCGTTGAAATATATTGTTTATAAATATATT
The DNA here is from genome assembly GCA_001938485.1 of Girardia tigrina. Taxonomy (NCBI): domain Eukaryota; kingdom Metazoa; phylum Platyhelminthes; order Tricladida; family Dugesiidae; genus Girardia; species Girardia tigrina. The sequence continues at coordinate 13,095 of MQRK01100104.1, forward strand.
TTTTTAATTGATGAATTTTGTTTTTCTAAAAAAATTAAAAAAATATATACTATAATCAAAGTTTTATAGTTTACTATAATAAAATAATAATAAATATAATCAATTGAATAAATTGATAAAGAAATAAAAGTAATAAAAGTAGAAAAATTAGAAAAATATGAAAATAAATATATATTTCATATACAGTGTACGTCTCTTTATGTGATCCCATTGGGTCGCCTCCATTTGATAACATAAACCGGCTGATATTATTTAGCGGAAAAACGGTAAAATATTGTTTTGAACATTGAACAACTAAGTGACACTGATGAATTTCATTTATAGAGCTGTATTACAGTGTTGTATAGTCCACATGTACACATTAAAGTACTGTGTTAAAGTTGAGGAACAGTAAAAAATGCATCCAGTGTTGTTTGAGTGAGTGAAGTTTGTAATAGTCGCCCAATTGAGTCTTCTAATTTATAAAATATTGAAAAGTCATTCACGGAACCCCACAAACTTCGAGCGTTGTTCTTAAAATTTTTAATGCGTTATTCACTTCTTTTGATGAAGGTAGACATAATGGCATGTCTTCTGTGTCATTATCAAAATCACTATCCTCTTCATAAAATACCCTTTGTTTATGGTTTTGAATTTGTTTGACAATATCAACATCAGTGACCTCTCCTACAACAAGAAGTTTGCTGTAGACGTTGACCCAATTTAAGAATTCCTGCCCATTTATGCCAGTAGGTAGCTCAATGTACTCTTCATAGACATGATCAATAAATTTCATTGTGGGATTTGTAAAACTTCCTTTTTTGAAACAATTCTGAATATTAGCATTTGACACATTGCCCCATGCAGTTGCCACCATGTGACATGCATCAAGTACGTTGATGCTTTTGATTACTTCTTGAACTGTTTTTTCACCGTTATCAATTAGTGAAATAATTCTGCGTCGTAGGCAACGCCTATAGTGAGCTTTAGTAGAATGAATAATACGCTGGTCTAAAGGCTGCATTATCGATGTTGTATTGGAGGGTAAGAATTTAAGTTGAATATTAGTGAGATGGACGCCTTCTGGATGTGCTGTACAGTTATCCAGTAAAAGCAAAATTTTTCGCTTTTTTCGGCGATTTTCTGCATACCACTCTTTCATCATTTCTGTAAAAATGACACTGGTCATCCAAGCATTTTTATTGCTTTTGTAGCTAACAGTTAAATTCTTCACTCCTCTAGGGAATGAGGATTTGCACTCTTTCTGATTACTAGAGGGCATCTTTTCTCTGATCCATCCATGTTACATGTGAAACGGAGAGTAAGCCGATCTTTAGACTTTTTACCTCCAGCAACTTTATCTTTGTGGAATGTCAATGTGCTGTCTGGCATAGCACAATAATATAAACCACTCTCATCAGTGTTAAAATACCTGAAGGAGAATATTCCGTCAGCAGAATATGCAATACTTCGGACAACCAGCGATCCACACGGGGCTTATCAGCATTTTGTTTTTCACCGTGAAATTTCTTATAGACAATATTGTTATGCACCTTCCGTCTTGTCAACCAACCATCTGTTAGGTTGAAATCAGTAACACCAAGGGACTCGGTCAAAGAACGGGTTTTGTCACACATAATATCACGAGTTATTGGTGCATTTTTATCTCTTGCTTGTGTATACCAAATTAACAGTGCTTCTTCAACATCAGATGCTTTACTTTCTCTCTTCCGCTTTCGATTGACATTTTGGTGGCCATAATTCATTTCTTTTAATTCATACCGAGACTTAAATAGCTTGCAAAAAAGACGCTGAGAGATTCCTAACTTGGTTGCTGCTTCTCTTTGGCTGATAGAACCACAAGACTCAAACCGCTTTATTTTTGCATAAAACATAATGATTGTTATATATTAATAAGTTACATCCTTTTGGATCTAAATGACTTTTATAAATAACTCCCGTTATTTTCTTTTTATCGTTTACTTCATTTAACATTATCATTAAAAAGCAAATTGGGATTTTGTCTATGAAATTTTTTTATTCCATCAAGGAAATTCAATACCTTTTAAATTTTAAATACCTTTTAAATTCAATACATTTAAAAATGGTTGGAAAATAAGATTGTTTATAGAATTTATTACAATTCTTGTGAAAGATATTTCGGCTTTTTGGATTCATTTTTATATTAAAATTTTTATGTATTTTTATTTTTTGGAAAATTTTTTGAAAATTTTTGAAAATTTTTTATAAAATTTTTTCTCATATTTTTTTCTGAATTTTTTTTATGAATTTTATGGATTTTTCAACTGTTTTTCGATAATATTCAATTTTTGTTGATTTTTGTGAATGTTAGGGATTTTTATGGATATTAAGAATACCAATTTGACTTTTCATATTTTTATTTAAACAACATTTTTGATTGTCCTGAAGACAATCTTTGTCAAAGCTTTCGTACGACTGCATTCTAAACTAAATTGATTAATGAATTAATTCTTATTATTTTTTAGCAAATGGGGATGTAGTGCACTTGATCCCGCTTTTCGTGATCGGGAAACCAAAAAGAAGAACAAGCCGACTACAAAATTTATTTACATAAAAATATTCCTTTACAATTGTTGATCTTCAGTTTTGCATTCAATATTCTTCGTAATCTGATTATTAAAACAAAAAAACGCTTTTTTGAGTATTGGCTGTTTGGTGTGTCTGCTCGTCTTGTTGGCTTGGTATTGTAGGCAGCTTTTGCACCATAACTTGTCATCTCGACGCATGTATGGTCAGATGACCTTAGTGTGCAAGAGTTCGAAGGTCGCCTTGGAACCCGGGTGTGCTATGTTGTGAACTGCTTTGAATGCAACAGAACGGAGGGCGGGACCTAAAATGGGACGTACACATCATGCGATGGAAGTGTCGAAGTAGATGTGACCACGTGCAGTTGGTCGTTCCCTGAAGATGGTCCTTGTCCGAAGGGGGATTCTGTTCTAGTATCTCTTGTGTGAATAGGGGTTTGAAATCCAACGACGCAAGTTCTATTCTCGAGAAACAATCGGCCAGAATATTGTCTGAGCCGGCGATAAATTTGATGTCAGTGCCGAATTTCGAGAGGTAACTAATCTGCCGCTGTTGACGTGGTGAAGGGTTCTTCATCTGGAAAATCTGTAGAAGCGGTTTGTGGTCGGTGAGTATTGTCGAAGATCTGCCGATGATGAGATGTTTGAAGTGTTTCACTGACAGAAATAGTTCCAAGAGCTCTCTATCGAAAGTTGAATATCTGGTCTGGGCTGGTGACAGCTTCTGCGAGTAGAATTCCAGTGGCTCTGATGTGTTACCACGTAGTTGTGTCAAGACCGCTCTGATCTCGATGTTCGATGCATCAGTCGTCAAGGTTGTATGAGTGTTTAATAAAATTGTTTAATAAAACACCCTTTCGTTTTTGTGGTTAAAGTCTTTCTTTTTTGACAGTTTATGTAACATTTTACAATTTCCTTAATTATCTCTCTCATATTAACCATATCAAAATCATCTTTCAAATAGTTATAAACCTTTTCACTAAATTTTATTACAATAAAACAAGTATGAGATGTGGGTCACAAGTGACCACGAGAGAAAGACTGCTACTGACTAGAGCGTCATTGAGCGTCCAGAGAGTGGATTCGTTCCAGGATTGAGTTGATTGGCTTGTCCGTGGAACTCGAGCATGGGTTGAAACAGAGAGTATTATGTTTCGCCCAAGTTGATGAGCAGTGCTTGATATTGGAAATTACGCATCTTCTCCGAAGATTGTTGATTGCGATATCGGACAGTTTGAGATCCTGTAGCACATCGTCATTCTTTTTCGGCCAGGAACCAAGACAGCCCACAACAATTGTGCCAAGTTGGATATTCCAACCCGGAAATTTGGCTTTGGCTTCGGCCTCCAAGGACTTGTATTTAGTTTCATTGAGCTCCCTGGCTGATTTGAGATTTTCAGTTTCATCATACGGTGTTTTGATATCGATCAGCCATAGAGTTTTGCCTCCAATGTTTTTGGCTTGAATGTCGATCCTTCTACTTGAATTTGAGAAATCACTTTGTTCGTCGTATTTGATTTCATAGTAAGACATTTCGAAATCGATAGCCTCGATAACCAAATCCACTTCAGCATTGTGGCGGGNGTGACTAGTGCCATATTTGCGTTGCAGCGACAAAGAACATGCATTTGTGTTTCAGCATATTGTCGGCAAGCACGGCATAGTGTCTGTTCTCTTGGTTTTTTGGGTTTGTAATTCACCGGAAGATTACCTGTCCGAGCCTGATGGATGAATCGACATTCAGTTGTTGTAAGGCTACCATCATACAGAACTTGACTTGAGATTTTATTCTTGCTCAATGAGTCAGCCAATCTGCCCGCACTTGATTGTTTTGACCAGTCCACTAATTTTTGATGTCGGTATAGTCTATGGAATTGGAATGATAAATTTTTGTTGTCATCAGCAGATAGTGTCAAATTTTCGCTGGATGTCTTGATCTGCAGGCAAATTCCTTTTTCGTGATTGTGTAGAAAGCGTGTCTGTAGTCCGATCTTGTCCAAATATCTGATATTATTTCTGATTTTGGTCCAACAAGATTCGATTCCATTTTCACGGTCGCCTTCGTTGAGCCACTCGAGCATTTCATCGATTGTCCTGTCGGGATTGTATTTTTTCTTTTTGTTTTTCTTTTGTTTTTTTAGAGTGTTGTTCAGATTAATCAGGGTTATTTCGGCAACACTCATATCCTCGCAGGTTAAGTTTCTGAACGCCTGAATGATTGACTGAATGGCGTATTCATCACGGGTCTGAATTAGTCCGAGTCCGCCGTATTCCTTTCCAGCATAGAGATAGTCGTTGCTTGCTGTCGGTTGGAGTCCACATATCGGTTTGATGATTTTTCTGATTTCCTTGTCCAAACCACTGGCAAAGGCTTTGTCTTTTGTTTCCAGGTGGCCATAATCAGATAGTTCTCTATTCGGAATGTTGTAGTTTCGGAATGAGAATATTAGACGCGAATGTATGAATGTTTTGTATGCATCAATTTTTTGCCATGGATCGAGAGATGAATTGGCAATCTTTTTCATATCTTTAATGATACCCGTAAATAGTTCAGTTGGGGAGCTTTTTGTCTTTCTTGTAAAGTCAGCCCCTAGTTATCTGTAGCCTTTTTCGTCATCAACTTTTGGGATCTCTTCGTTGTTGATGAATATTTTCTCTTCTCCTTTTGTTGTAGACAGATATCCGGATTTACTTGGATTGAAGGTCATAGATGTCCAGGAGGCCCATTGGAAGGCTTTGTTGATCATTTCCTGGAGACCTTCGTTTGTGTTTGAAATCAGCGCGATATCATCTGCATATGCAAGACATGATATTTTGTAAGTTCCAATCTTGATTCCAGAATCTGGCGAGCTGTCAATCTCTGTCAGGATTGGGTCTATACCAACATTAAATAGAAGCATCAAGAGTGGGCAGCCTTGTCGAACTCCTCTATTGATTGGTATTGCTGAGATTGATCGGCCGTTGCAGGAGTATTCAGATGTGTTGTCGGTGTATATTTGTCGTATTAGATCGCAAGACTTTGATGTCATTCCTTTTCAACGTAGAATTTCTATCACATGATCAATGGGCATTCTGCTAAATGCATTTGTGAGGTCGAGAAAGGCGACGTGGACTTCATCTAGTTCTTCTAAGACCACTCTTAACACGTTATTTTGTTCAGCACAACCATCTGATGTACCGGTTCCTTTTTGAAGTGGGAAGATAAGGTCATTCCCTGTTAGCCATTTTTCTATTTGGGATGTTAGACAAGATGCGAATACTTTGTAAATGCATTCTAGAAGTGCTATTGGCCTCCAAGAGGATACTTCTTTGTACTTCCCATCTTTTCCTGGTTTGGGAATGAGTATTGTTATAAATTTACCCCAGCTTTTTGGTAAATTGTTATTATCCATGATCTTTTCAAATAATTTTGCTAGAATTTTACCACTGGGATCGCAGTATTCGATGTCTTTGTAGGTAATGTTCAATTTCCCAGGGCTGGATTTTTTCATCTTTTGAAGAACTGATATGATATCGGCCTCAGTAATTTTCTTGAATTCGAAATTTGGGCCTTTCTCAATTCGAGGACTTTTTGTCCAGTCGGTTATAGGGGGGTCTGGTGTTTTTGTCCGACCATATTCTTGAATCTTTTCAATTGGAGGACTTTCATTTACTTTTGATTCAGAGAGGATTGTTTCGATTACCTTTTTCGGTTCAGTTCTGTATTTGATGTGGAGGTATTTGTCATTTTTACCTCTGGCACAGAATCTTGTGAGCGTCTTCCACGAATTCTGTCATTGTGGTTCTCGGAATCCAATATTTATTATCTATTGTTGTCACAATATTGTCTTTCAGTGTTGTTTTTCTTTGTTCTTCCCATTTTAATATCTTTTCTGATCTGATTTATTTCGTCATTATCTTTCTGTCATTTGAACTCTTTTGATTCTTCGTCTAAAGCCAAGATTTGTATTTTAACCTTTCCTTTCTTAGCTTCTTCGTGCATTGCTTGACACTGACTACATAATTTACAAGAATTTCTTGACATTGAATCTGCATTTGAGTGTTTTCCTCCTTTCCGATATTCCATTCTCATATCCAGACTACTAAGAAAATTTATCCACGTTTGAAATTGCGGTGTGATTGGGTTTTTCGTATTTAGCATGAAGGTAATAGCTTTATGATCAGTTCTTAGTAAAAATCTTTTACCGTATAAGAAGTGTTTAAAATTTTGCGTAAAATAATAAATCGCCAGTAACTCTTTTCTCGTAACACAATATCCAAGCTCATGTTTGTTCATTTTATGTGATCCATACGCGATCATTCTCTCTCTATCATACATGTCATTCTGTGATAATACTGCCCGGATTGTATCGAAGCTTGCATCTGTATCCAGTATAAACTCCTTCTCAAAATCAGGATACGCAAGTATCGGGATGTCAATAATTTTTTTCAATTTTCGAAAGATTCCTCGCATTTTTTAGTCCAAATTATTTTCTTGATTTTATTCTTGCCACACAAACCCTCCAATACTTTTGAGTATTTTGCGTAATCTTTTATAAATTTTCTGTAGTAATTTGTTAGACCCAAGAAACATCTGAAGTGTTTGATACATGATGGGTTCTGAAATTTATTAATGGCTTCAATCTTTGTTTGATCAGTTTCTATACCATTCTTACTGACAATATATCCTAAAAATTTTGTTCTTTCTGTTAAAAATTGGCACTTTTCTGGGTTAATTATTAAACCTGCTTCCTTTATTTTTTCTAGTACATTTTTTATTCGTTTCATATGCTCTTCTTTATTTTTTGCAAAAACCAAAATATCATCCAAATATACTACTGCCTCTTTCCAGTTTATATCTCCTAGGACTTTGACCATTAGCTCTTGGAAAGTTACTGGGGCTGCTGCTATCCCGAACGGCATTCTTTTGAAACAATACCGTTCTTTTTCAATGTCCGTTCTTTGTTGAAAATGCTGTTTTAATCTGTGATTCTTCTTTCAACTCGACTTGGTAATACGCGTTCCCAAGATCAGTTGTACTAAAATATTGCACACTATTCAGTGTGTTCAGCATGTCATCTTGATTTAGCATAGGAAACGCTGGCCTGACGGTAATTCTATTAAACTGGCAGAAGTCTACACACACTCGAATATCTTGTTTTTCCTTCTTCCATACACATACTAATAGAAAATTCCATGTTGAGCTACACTTTTCGATTATGTCATTTTCTTCGAAATTTTTAATAACATCATCCAATTTGTCCTCAAAGTGTTTTGGTTGCCGATAAGGTTTTACTAGTATTGGATCCCCGTGTGTTTCTATTCTGTGTTTTGTCAATAATGTTTTCCCAATATCCCACTTATCAGCCATGAATACTGATTTATAATTTGCTAGAATCTTCATTAATTGCCAGTCAATTTGCTTGTTAAATATATCCATTATTCTTCTTAGTCTGTCCTCATCTGATGGATTGTCTCTAATCACCAATATTTCTCCACCTCGAGGTATCTGTCTTTTCAGTTTTATTCCGAATTTATCCAAGATATCTATACCTGCGATCATTTCGGGATCTAGTTTTTTAACCACATAAAACTCTATTAACTTTTGTTTCCCTCAATAGCCACATTTAATTGAATGATTCAATAATTGATCAGTTTTGAATCATTTGCGCAATGGATACGTTTTTTCGTTTCTCTTATTTTAATATTATTAGGTTCGTGATTAAAATTGGAAGTCACAATTTTGTAAACTTTATTTCTACTTCAATTTTCATTATTGAAACATATTTATGAGGAACAATATTTTAATTACATAATCCAGATCTCAAAATTCTAAATATAAATAATAATATCGATAAATATATAAATATGTTATTTTATTAAATTTCGCATAAATTCTGATCTTTAACAATATTATAAAAATTCCAGTCTTAAATATCTTTCTTTGATTTTAAATCATTCGATTATAAATTATTTCTTTTTAATTTGTTTTTAATAAAATTGCAAAAATAACTTACAAATTTAAAATACAAAAATATTTAGCAATATTTAAATTTATTATTATTTAATATAGATTATTTATAACAATTAATTATTTCCAAAAATTTAAAGAATGAGCTTGTTCTTTTTTTAAGAATTTAAAAGGTTTTTATTATAAAGAATTATTTCATTTTAATTAATCGAACATTATTTTTAATTTATTTAAAATACAAATATGATTTTTAAAAATATCAAAAATTTTAAAGATATCAAAAATTTTAAAGTTCACCAAAAGGAACCCCAACAAATATCTTTCATGTTTTGAATTATCTCCGCTTTAATTACATTTACTCTTGCTCCAGTGTACAAAAGGCAATGAACTTTTCTATCTTTCATCTAAAAATCCACACTTGGACGTCCTTTCAGTTCTTTGTAATTTATCTTAAACTTCAATATTTCCGTTTTATCATTTAGTTTCTTATCATCTTGAGTTGTCATACTATTACACTGTTCTTGATTTACAATATCTTCGCATTCAAGTTCGCACATCTCTTGAGGAATATTTTCATCCGTAAAATCAAACATACAATCACACACACATTCATACATACAATCAAAGAAACATTTACATTGGTTTTCTAATGAAGCACACTGATCACCTCTCCTTGTGATCGCGCGTCCTCGTTTCCCTGTTCGTCTCCGGATCTTCTTTTACCTCTATAATAATCTCTTGCTGTATTCTCTTCTCTTCTATCAGACATTTCCGATCTCCTGTCCATTTCATCATCCCTGTTATCTAACTCTGCTAAGTGTTGTTTCTTATTCATATATGCCGGTCGTTCTCTCTATCTCTGATTAGAATAATCTCTCCTGTCATTCCAACGATTTCTAATATTGTTCCATTTCCGTTGGTCACGTTCTTCTATTTGGGTTTTCATAACATTGTGTTCGTAGGTGTCCTCTTCTTTGACAGTGACTACAATTAACGTTCGGACATTCTCTTCTAACATGACCTCCCTCATGGCATGCCTAACAAATTATTTTTCTGACTTTATAGTTTCGACTTGTACCGTCTCTCTTTACATCGTCGTTCCGTAGTTTTGGTGTTCTTCTTTTATACTCCACCGTTTTCCAATCGTTTTCTTTCCTTGTGTTATATGCTGCAATCGGTGAATTTCTTTTCTTTTTCCCGTATTCATACATCCTCATTTGTATGTTTTCGATCTCCTCTGCCTTTGTTACACCTCGAATTGCTATCTCTTGATCGACTTTATCATCGTCAATCATATTAGCATAGACCAAGTTTGATAGTTCTTTCTTACCAAACTTTTTCTTCACTAATTTTTCGATTATCTCATCTGCTTTGCGAAACGCAAGTGACGGTTCACCGCAACCTACTCTTAACTCTATGAGATCTTTCATCAAATCCAAAATAGATTTCTCTTTTGAAAATGCTACTCGCATTTTCTCTTCATATGTACTCCTTGGGGTCTTCTCGTATCTCAGAATCGCATCTAGAGTCAAGTAGGGTGTTACCAGTAGGATTTTTCTCTCCTCTGATAATCCCATAATCTTTGAATACCTGTTGAAACTTATCAGTAATTCTTATAATTTGTGCTCGGATCCATCGAAGGTTTCTGGACCTTTGATGTTCGAAGTCACGTGATGTAAAGTCACCATGTTAAGAGAACTCACACATTTGACAGAAAATTTATTACATTCACATTTCTTATCATCCTTATGATGATCATTAGTATTGCTTTCACTTAGATCCATCAATCAATTTTCAATATCTCTCATTATAATCTAAACTAAACTCGAGAAAGTTATTTTATTTAGAAATATTTAATTTAAATTTTATTGGCTTAAATAAAATATTTTTATAGTCATTTTTAAACATTAATTTGATTTTAATTATTTAAAAATTTACAAAAATAAAATCAATAAAACTATTTAAAAGTTGCAATAATAAAAATTTAAATATTAAATCTAAATTTAAATAAATTAGTTTCAGATTATAAGAAATTAAATATTAATCATCCATCTGATTAAGAGAGGCGCAATCCCAAATCAACACACAACATTTAAACAGGCAAACACTACACAAAAACATCCACACACCAAATATTTATCACAGTAACAATTTTACAACGTTTTGATTCGTCAAAATATTCATTAGATCATTAAAGTCATCCAAAAGTCATAATTCTATATTCATTAAGTGACCATAAAATCAAAATTCATAAATCGCAACAAAATCGTAATTGAATTTTTGTATTAATTTCAGTTGTAAAAAAACACTTTGCAAAAGAAATATGTTTTATCTAATTTAATTTTAATTACCCTAATTTACTTTGGATAACCCTCACTCGTCTATAATCTACATTTCACTTTTTTATCATTAAGTTTTTTTTGAAAATAATAATGTAATGTTGATAATAAATTTGTCAAAAAATTAATTTTTCCAATGTATTTCCCGTGGCTTATCCAAAGTGCATTAGGGTACTTAACGAGAAAGATAAAATGATTAAAAAGGTTCATACGAGCAATGGTCCTAATATTTTCTTGGTAAGAGCATTGATGAAAATGAATATTAAGTTGTATTGAAACATGAGAAGACTAAAGTAAAAGTAGACGCACTGCGTTTGAAAAATGGAAAAGCTCAAAATATTGCTGAAAATAATTCCTAAATTTTATTCAAATAAAACTTATGAAACTCAATAAAATTATCTACTTTGTTAAAACCAGCGTTAACGTTCGTAGACATAGTTGAACTGAAGTTTAGATCCAAGAAGTTTTCCAAAATGAGGAACATGTTTCCAAGCCAATTTTTATTTATAATAAACAATTGGTAAATTGCCTTTTTTGGAATATCCAACCATGTTAGTGTTCAAAAAACAGTCAAACGAATGATCATTGGACTCTTATCAAATGGTTGGTGTTGAAAAGGACATATCATTTCTTTTGCCATTTAGCCACTTGATATGCCTAACATAGCAGTCAGATAAAAAAATGAAGGACTTAAGATTTCTCTGATCTGACACTTTCCAGCAAAAAGAGAAGTGATACACCTGTTTTACTTTAAAACATTTAACACTTATCCAAATGTATAAAGTTAAAAAATGAAAGACAAAAATTTTTTGGATGACTCAAACAAGCATGTCTTACATTTTTCATTTTTAAAGTTATATTTCTTTTTCTTTAAAATAAAACAAAAGGCGAGTTACAAGTAACGTAATAGAAGAATAATTGCTGAGATACTGCTAAAACACATAGCAAATACACCAGTAGACAAGTACAAAGGGTCCAAAAGTCCTCTTTACAATATCTTATTGTATTTTAGGAATTAGCACAGTCGCTTTAAAGAGAGGAAAGTATTTTTCTTAGGAAGCAGGTGGAAAGTTAAAATTGCTCCTGCGTGGCAAAAAATGGTGAGATGATGTTCGTTTACTTTATTTCCTGAATTTCATTGTGAAAAAGACTATTTTTTCTTTATTGATAATTTATAAATTAATTTTGAAAATTGTTTTTAAATTAATTCTATATTGTATAAGTTATTGCAAAATAAAGTTTTATTTATTGAAAAGCAAGTAACAAAGTACGAGTATAACCTTATTTGAGACCTTTTGTTTGAGATGTATCCAGATCTTTAAATACAACATACTATTTTTTTATACTTTATTAATTATTTTTTCTTTTAATATTGCAAAAAAAATAAATATTTCATAAAATAAAGTTTTTTTAGTCAATTTATCAATAATTGAAAAAAAAATTTTTGTATATTTTTCGTTACTATCTATTGTCGTAAAAAACTTATTAAAACGAGGGTTACAAGAATCTTTCAATGTATTTGACTTAGTCAGAATAAATATACTTAAACGAAAAGAAATGCAATCAACGTCATTAACACCAGAGTTTGTATAAAGATTCATACATCTTTTTGTATATTATATCATCTATTTATAATTTTTCGTATGATACATATGATATACCTACTCTGCTTTCGTAATGTCGAGATAAAATTTTTAATCAAACAAAGTTTTAAACTTTAATATATCAAAATTTGTTAAAATAAGTATGCTGATTTGTATGGTGTGGAAAAGTCATTTTCGGAAATGTCCTAGAACCTCGAGAAAGCCCAACAGAAAGAGTCGAATGAGATCAAATCTTGCAAAATAGACGGCCACTCAAGTGGTCTTTGACTGCTAATCCATCGACCCGGCAGGTTGACATTCAGCCAGTCTCGTACAGGCGTTGCATAATGGGCCTTTGCTTCATTCAGCTGTTGAAATAACGGTAAACATTGTTACTGTAGTATGGCCACATAATTTTGTGCAGTTACTGTTTCGTCAAAAATGAACGGCCCAACTATCCCTTCTGATGAAAAGGTTCAGATAATTCATAACAAAGCTTCAAGGGATGATTTATCTAAATGAAAAAATATTTAATGAAATATTTTTCCCCCCTAATGGGGTGGAAATATTTTTCATGCACCCCCGTTTAAAAAAATTGGTGTGTCCCCCTTTAAAAAACAAATTGTTGATTCATTTTTGTGACACCTATTCGATTTTTTTGGTTTGTATTTGAAAATGATATTTTTGAAACAGCTACATGCCCTACTTGCAACAGTCTCGCGCACCCCTGGGAGGGCACACTTCACAGATTGGAAACCACTAGATTAAATAATCCGACGTTTTAAAATATGTAAAATATCAATCTTCATTCTGGGTGGCAGAAACACAATACTAAAACAACATACCAAACAACATACAATAAACACCATTCAAAAATATTCCGAAATAGTGACTTATTTAGTTATATAATATAATAGTAACCCTACAATGCGCTGTGATTCATATTTGAATCAACCATATTTTACCTCAATATCTTTTAATCACGTGAGTGTTTACATACTGTGAACCAAAAACATTTTCTATGGAATGATAACTGCCCATAAAGTCATAGATGCAATATATTTTGTCAACAAAAATGACAGTTCAGTTTGTAATAAAATTGTAAAAAAATAAATTTGTAAAAAAAATTGCGCATTGTAGGGTTAACAAAAATTGTGACAGAACTGGAAACTATCAATCCAGGAACCACAAACGGACCTCACTCCAACTTACTTAAACGGTTTTTTTACGGTCACTTCCATCATTAGTAAAAGCTGTTCAAGATGGAACTAACAAGAAAAATCTTTCCAAACTGGCAAAAGTTGCAGACGACATTATGGAAACACAACTGACCGAGCCAAATACTACTTTGCCATAAACACGCAACCAGCCCAATTGCCTTCACCAGCAGCATCAGATACATTCGTCACACAAATCGAGGTGTTACAAGCACAGATGCAAGTAGTCACGACACAATTAGCTGCTTTCAACAACATGAAATCACGACAGTCCCGCAAACAGCACCCAATACCGAGCCGAAACAGGTCACCCAGTCTCAATATATTTTGGTATCACTCAACGTTTGATAAAAAGCGAGAAAATGCTTGCCATGATACACCTGAAAAGAAATAAAATATCGAATTGTAGTGGGACCCTGTCTGTGTGCACCACTCTCGTTACGGGGATCAGGCGAAACGGTGCGTGCCTGGCTGCTCATAAAAACCGTCAAAAAACTAAGATCGCCTTCGGTCTTCGCAGCCGACACAGAAGGCGACTATTAATGCTGCGGTATCTTTGTTTGTAATGCCCCCATCGTTGATCCTTCTGCCAAAAAAATGATTTTCTTAGTCATCACGGGCTCCGCCATCTCTGTCCTGCTTAATAAAAGTATTGATAAATTGAGTAAGTTATTGAATAAAAATATTGAATAAAAAACTATTGAGGGAAATCAAATTGATTTGGTGATTTTTTAAGACTACTTCTGACATTTTAAGGAAATTTAACGTGTACAGTACACTCTGATACATTTATAACCATACTCATTAGTTACAATATGTATATTAACGTAATATGATGGATATGGTATCCTCTGTCTGTGAATTCAATACATAACCCCTTTTCATTGATGCCCTGTGAGAGGCTTAATAATACATCTGTTTTAGTGTGCTTTCGGAAGAGGCAACCAAAAGCGATGTCATCAGCATATGTCCAGGCAAGAGATTTGCTGAACTTCAGTTTTAACTCCGAAGTTCTTGTTGCTATGTATAGAGAAGATTTGATAAATACCTATAAAGAAGATTAACATAAACATAAGTTTTAATTCATACAAACTTATGAATTTGTAAATTTGTAAGTGTTTCTCATTTTTAATCAGTTTAGGACTTATGTTCATAGAACGATAATTCTATTTTTCAAAAACAATTAAACAATTTAATTTAAAACAAACTTTAGAGACATTTTATTTACACATAATTAATCTACCTTCATATTTGTTTACCCCAAGTTCATTACTTAAAATATTTTATATCAGTAAGTAAATACTAAGTAAAGACTATAAGATTATGTATTAAATATTTGTAATTGTTTTATTTTTAAAATGTTCCGTCAGAATGTTTCAGACAAATGAAGATAAAATTCAAGTTTGAACAAGTGACACAAAAGTGCAATAACTCAATTTATACAAAATCATCCGCTTATGACAAAATATAAAATTTTTGTCTCGGTTGATCGGTGGCGTACAGTCACCACAACTTTGAAGTGACCTTCTTCAATATTTATTCACAAATTATAATATAATTTTTATTTAAAAATGAATTTTGAAGAGGTCGATGCGTTAACATTTGAA
>MQRK01100137.1:0-10099 GCA_001938485.1 Girardia tigrina
ATAGAAAGATGTAGAATTTGTCAATCGGGAAATGGAAAATACCTAAATAATGTAATTTTTAAAAGATAAATTAATAAAATATAACTTTTTAAAGTTTATTTTTGTTTTATTGTTTGTTAAATTTAATAAAAGGAAAAGAAACTATAGGTTAAATAAATTGTGTAGTTACTTTTGGCCCACCCTTTATTTGTCTAATAAATATCTTTGTCTTCTAAACAATGAAAAATAATGATTGGGATAAGTTTAAGTGTTGATATCCATGTTATCGTTTTATAAATATGGTAATATTTAACACTTGGACTGCAGAAAACGTACTTTTACATTTTTCGCAGTCAGTCACTGGAGCGTGGGTCACGTATAACTATATTTGTGGTAGATATTTTACAACTTTTAAAATCGCCTATTGTTGTTATTTTGTAAAAATGTTTTTGTATTGTTAAAATAATCATATAGTATATATTTAAGTGTAAAATAAAAAAAATTTGTTGATAAAAACGAGACAGTTTTCAAGTTACTAAAGGACTAAAATCCCGCTGCACGCGAAACTTAGCGGCCTAATATATCCTCAGTCCAAGTGTGAAACAGATTTATTTTTTGTTACATATTTACATTATTTAAATATGATTTTTTTAAGATCAGCTTTCAAATGCTCGGTCAACCCAATTATTTTCTTTTCCACGTATTTTCAAATATATATTTCCTTTCGTTTATTTAAAATAAAATTTATTTTTCAGTTTTAGTAATACTTTGATATTTTAGCTAGTGGAAAAACTGTTATTCGAACTATATTACAAAAAGCCTTAACCTTGCTACCACTAGTTCATACATTGAAAGATTCTGAAGGATCAGAAGTCAATAATAACACGAAAACCTCTCCGGTAAACATGGTTTTTAGAAAAAAATTTTTGAACATATATTTTAGATATTATCAGGGCGTCGTGCGAAAATCGATGTCCAAGTCCTGAATCCTAAAGCAATTACAATTAATCATTTATATGGCTTTGTAAATCCAAATTCATTTGAATGGATTGAAGGAATAATTCCTATTATTACAAAAAAGATGATTTCTATATCAAATAAAAATCAAACAGCCTTAGATGAAAAACCTGTTAAGGAAAAAGAAAATATAAATCAAATTGAAAACTCAGTAAATGTCTCTCAACCAAGTGATACAAATAATACAAATACTGTAAGACGGAGGAGTTCCTTGATAAACATGGCATTGATGAGACGAATATCGGTAATATAATATTATATTTTTCTAAAAACATATTTTTTTATAAATGATTTATTTATACCATGTTGTAACACATATAGCATATCATTTGTGTCACAATGATAACGTCTTAAAATATATTATAAACTAAATATATAGTTTTCAAAAATTTAGAATGGGAAAAAGAAATAAAAATGACTTTAAACAATGTTCTGATTTACGAGATTGACTAAAAATGAATACAAGAATAATATTACATTACTTTTCATACTAACGATATTTGATGCAGAAATCTTGCAAGTCATAAATATTAAATCTTATAAACAAATACTTGTAAGACCGAACTAAATAAATACAGATGAAAACATTAAAAATAGCAAAATACCAATGTTTGGATATTCAATAAGTATTTAACGCATTTGCTCTGACTAACAAGGGACAGGTCCCAAGGTAAACAGAAGGACTCTGATGACACTATCTGCACTTTATAAATTTCGGTACACGGATTCCGAATATGTAATAAGTTTTACGGACAAGTGAACCGTTTTCATGTTACACTACCACAAAGTTTGAAAATTTTAATGTATGAGAGAAATTTTCTTATGAACAAATTAAAAATTTTAAATTCTGATTTCAGATTTGAATTCTGCAAAACAGAGTCAATAAAATGATATGCCATTTAAAAACAGAACTCACATTCTCCAGATTTCTTCGCTTCAGACATAAATTAACTTAAGATAACATGGTAAATGTGTCGATGCTGGAAGAGCATACTTTAAATAAGAAATATAATAAATTAACTTTTTGAATGAAATCTATGCATTTTATTTTTAATGACCTAAAAGTAGAAACGATTGATATTTGGACCTTTATATTGTAGATAAGAACCATAAATATCTTGTAAAAATACATAAGTGATGGATGTGTCTGGAATACCGTTGTCTAATCAGCTAGGCTAGGTCAAATATTTGAAACAGTTGTCATCAAGTCGGATAAATCATTTATTAAATGATACCATTTATACAATCATAACTTATTATTAATTCACTTCAGGGGCGTCAATCACTTTCAAAAATAGGGTGTGCAAGAGTCTGAAACTATTCCTGACTCAAAAAAACATAATAATATCATTCTTTCAGAAAATGGACTTCATATAATTCTTTAACTATTTAAGGTAAAAAAGACGATGCTATGAACCTTCCTTTATAAAGATTGCAGTTATTAATTTCCAGAAAACTTGAATCATATAATTCGCATATAATATAAATGCACAAATTCACATAGTTATAGAACATATTATACAAATTTACAATAAAGCCAATGTCTTTCAGCGATTTCGGCTTCTTATCCATGAAAAACTGAAATATAATACATCACGTATGTTAAGACAAGGAAACATTTGCGACTTACTTCGTAAGAAAGGCAATCAGTGACTCACTACGTATGCAGTCACAATGTAAATTTCACGTAGACAAAATATTTGTGAGCACAGTGCGCCAGAGTTATCAAATTTATTTGATACTTTGTCTCATTGAAAGAGAATGCGTTAGCATGTTATTATTTTCTACTCCTTTTATTTTACATACTGAATGAAATCTATCAAAATCTATCATCAATCACTAACATATTTAACAAAAAATAGGGGGTGCTAAATGATACATTTGTACCCCCTTTTTTAAATTGATGGTGCAATTGCACTTTCTACCCCCTCATCGAAATCTATGATTCATTTCAAATCATATTCGATGATGTTTTGAAAAATTAAAAATTTGCAGAATTTTAGCCGCACTTGTGAAATAAGTATCCCTGCAGCAAATGTGTTAAGATATTCCATTAAAACATTCAACTTAACAAACCATTAAACTACCTTTTGTAACGTATGACAGAATATTGTATTAGTGGTCTCTTTATATCTTACTTACCTCTTCTATATATAGGTTCTACCAAGATTGTCCATAGAATCCCAAGATCACATCGAAGAAGTTGTCGAAAATCAATTTTCCAAAGAAGAAAAACACCATTCTAAAAATTTAAGAAAAAGTAATTTGGTATTTATTAAATTGTATATTTAAAAATATTTGACATCTTTAGACTGGCAATGGATTGTCATGGACGGCCCAATCGACTCCGTCTGGGTGGAAAATTTGAACACAGTTCTTGATGATTCTCAAGTTTTGTGTTTATCAAATGGTGAACGAATTAATATTTGTTCAACTTTAAAATTTTTATTTGAAGTTGACAATTTGAAAAATGTAAATTTTGTCACTGTAATAATAATAATAATTATAAAAACAATTACAATAACAATAATTATAATATATTGAGATTTCATTTTTTTCAATTTATTATTCATCATTAAAGTTCTTTCAATTCTTGATTATTCATTATTTTATTCACAGAATCTAAATTGTTTTCCAAAAATTATTCATTTCATTGTTAATCATTTTCGTATTTTTTTAAAAAATTGAAATTTATAAATTACTTTTGTTATAAATCAATGACTTTTGTAGCTTCTTATTATATTGTGTCAGTGAACGACGATATGTGGCGTGGCAGATGAGACGAGATGCTTGAGTATTTATGTAGTTTATCCAAAACAAACTAGTTGTTCACCCTTACATGACAGCAGTTTTTAAAATTTCGATACTTTTATTCTGAAATAGTCCAGGTTTGTAATTTTACTTAAGATCAAATTTAATAAGACTATCTGTATTTAATGTGTCATTTATTTAATGATTGTAATTCGATTTATTTAAATAGCATGCAATAGAATAGCAAGTTGATGTCAATTTTTTATTGAAAAAAATAATGCATCGCCGTAAAACTCTCAGTTTTCCATTCATCCAATCATATTGCAGTATTTTTAAACTGATAAAAAATTATTTTTTATAATTGTGGATACGACAGAATAGAATACTAGATGTATTTTTCAGGACGTTAATGTGAATTTAATTTTTGCTTCCCACTAAAAATCTTATAAACTGATCGAACAACTAATTATACTGCAAATAAAAATGAAGAAAACTCATAAAAATCTTTCGAATAAAAATAGGCCGCGTGATCGCTTTGATCTTAATATTTAACTTTTCGTCTACCAAATTACATTCATTATTTACATTTGTGTCCATTGATACCGTGGTTAAAATTGACAAATAAATAAGCTAATTTTTTACTAAATATATTTATTTATAAAAAGTTACTTCATTATAGAGAATGTCAGGAAGTCACAAGCATTTCATTGTATATTTAAGACGAAAAACTAAATTATTGAATATAGCAATGGAGTACAAGTTGACCGTTTGGTAGACGGTGGCTTAATAATTTTACTTTTAAAAAAAGTTTACAAAATTAAAAATATTATTTTAAAATTATAAAAATTTATAAAAATATTATTTCGATTAAAAAGCATTTTTCCGTACATATACATATTGTATTATTTCTAACTTTTAGTTAATGCTTTTAAGAAATTTATTTTTTATTTTAATTTTCAAATTTTTATGTCTATTACAACTATGTCACTTATGCCCCACTCATTTAATATAGTTCAAAATAACTTCATAAAAGATATTTTAAGAAATTAGATCATAAGTTAATTTTTACTGCAAACGCAATCTATTATAATATTGATTTGTCTATCCTGTTCTAAAAAAGTACCAAAAAATTAAATATTAATTCATAAAGTACTGAAGCATATAAAATTGTATAAAAGTATAAATGACAACCCTTTCGTTTCATATATTTGAAGCATACGAGATACAATCATTAAGCAAAGGATATATGTCCTTATGTGCATGACATAAAAATGAAGATATACTGCATATTATAAAATTATTTTTCCTTTATTATTTTATTTATATAAAGTACGTTGTACAAGAACAATTCTAATCCTTTAAAAATAAAATTTAATATTCACAAAACGTTTTATATTTTTATAAAATTACAAAAGAATTTGAAGGATGAATGCGTACAAAATGTTTGTTTTAACAAATCGTTCATAATTACAAATATCGCTGAATGATCACAATCTTCCAGCAAGTTTTGAATGAACTCGAGTAAATAAATTTCCATGTAACAGTTTTACTAATATTATTTCTTAATGATTTTGCTTAATAAAGAAACAGATGTCTTAATTTTAAAAATTAAAAAAATAGATTAAACGATTTGTAACTTAAACTTTAAATGTTTAGTGCAGTCCTGCCACTGTATCACGTTGCGCAATGGTCTACGTGGGACCCCAAAGTATTCATTGGCAAGCTCAAGTTAAATGTTGGATGAAAAATAATCTACCAACATCCTTTCCGGAATCTGGAAGAAATTTTCTTTTCAAACTTTTTGAAAAAAGTATTGATCCAGGGAAGAAATTTCTAGATAGGTGTATTAAACTGCAAATCGTTCCAAGCAAAAGTTGCCATCCTCAATTACTAACTTTGTGCTGTATTCTGGAAGCTTTTATTAAACATCTATCAACGATTGGTAGCTTTGAACCTTTAGGTTTGTTTAATTAGATTTTTTTAAATATTATCAATTTGAATAATGATATCGATTAAATTATTTAGCCTTGAAATATTAATTACTACAGTATCAGTTCTGAGACCGAAAATTTGTGGTCCATGTCGGATGACTCAAGACTTGTAAAAGCCGTAGACAGTCAAATAAATTTTATTGCCATAAAAATAACAATAATCGCTCTTACATTAAGTCCAAAATATAAAATTTTCATTTAGGTCCTTTAGTCTCAAATTTCTTTTCCTTACTCCCATATGTTATAGCTTATCAGATCCATGTTTCTAAGGATTAAAATGTTGTTTCAAAGAATTTTCATGGCACTAAGAAATTAAAATAATAAGGAACACAGAAAATAAATTAGATAATTTAATTTTTTTAAATGGTGATAATTATGCGTTTTGTCTTAGAGAGTTTATTCATTTTGAAGTTTGAATGTTTTTCAATGTTTCATCAGAGATATAAGCCTACATGAAACATTTAATAAGAGATATTTTATATAAAATTGATCGTAATTCATCAAACTATTGACAAGTAATACTTGGACTTCGTCTTTTAATATTTTTATTATTCGACCTCGGTAACAGGAATAATAATTGAATATGACATTAAAGCTTCATATTCCATCTAATAACTGAAAATTAATTCTCTTAGCACATAATAATTAAGGAACGGTTGTGCGAGACTGAATCTTAGACTGTTGGCCGATAATCCTCTCAACCAATCGATTCCAACTGTCGGTTTTCGAATTCAATTGAAAGATGATATTCTCGAATTATGAAGCAACAATACTGCCTGCTGTTCACAATCTCTCGTATGATACAGTCATTTAGATGAATAGCCATTTGAGGCATTGTAATGAAATATTTAAACCTTTTTATTTTAAGTCATTCGTCTTCTCTTTACTACAATAATTAATTTTCTTTTAAGATATAAAATCTATTTTTCCATTTATTACTTAGTTTATCAGATTGTTTTAATAATAATCAATTAACAACCTTGATTATATATAAATAAACGTATTTTAGCTGTCTAAATTTTTATTTACAAAAATAATTATGATAAATATATTTTTGTATTTTAATTATTTAATTCGGAACGGCGTTATTTCTATAATCAAGGTTGTTAATTGATATATTTAAGATAAAATGATTATTTATTCAATTGGAATTTTAAAAATTTAAATAAAAATACATTTGAATTATTTTGAAGAATTTGTAGTGTCAAAGTGGTTTCAGTGACATCAAAAGTTCAAAGCTTCCTCTCAAATAAATTGAAAACGATTTGTGGATTACAAGCTCATCTGTTTCATAAATTTTATTGACATGTGTGAAAAAACTCGTACATTAGAGAGACAAATCGTCATCTCAAAACCCGCATTAGTAAGCATTCACAATTAAGTCTATCGAGTAAAGTTCTTGATCATTGGTTACATTGTAAAAATATAATCTCTTCTGTTTCAAAGGATAAGTTTTTTGTTTTATAGAAGGACTTTGATTCACACTATGAGTGGCAGTTCTTTGAATAATTAATTATGATAAATATATTTTTGATAAGAAACTACAACTAATCAATAAATATGATAAATATATTTTGATAAGAAACTACAACCAATCAATAAACATCCAAATGGACAAAATAAAACAGTTTCAAATGTTAAAATCTTTAATTAATTTTTAAAAATTTACCATTATTAATCAATAACATATTGAATAATTATACAAAAAATGTTTAACGGAGAGTTTGAGTTCAAAGCTTGAATATTAATTTCGGATCCTTTAATCTTATTAATAAAATGAAGTCTTATGATATATTTGATTGCATAACCACCACTTATATCACATATATAAGTTTCAAAAACTCAAATTAAATACAAAAACACATTTAACAATAACACTAAAACTAACAAATATGAAATTATATTTTCTGATGATGAGCATGAAACTTCGAAACATGTTTAATAATCAATTTCTAAAAAAAATTTTTAACAAAATTATAATTCATAATATATATAATTACAATAAACATATGTATATAAACATTTCTGTATGAACTAATGATGTTTTGGACACAAAATGTTTCGTTTCTCTTCATTGAAGAATGATTCATTCAGAAAGACGGTGTAGCAATCGGTTCATCCCTTGCTCCTATACTGGACTTAATCTTGATGTAGTTTATCGAATGCATATAAATTGCCTAAGTGAATTAATAAATGGACATATTTAATAATGATAATTATCTTATTTTATTGAATAACTAAATAATTTATAGATAATAATTTATCCGAAATTACTGAAAGAAAAGTTTCTGGGAAAAGTTCAGAAAATGATGTTACACAGACTTCAATTCAAAAAGAGAAGTAACGATTTCATTATAATACTTAATTTATAAATAGTTTTGCTATTAATACAATATTTTATTATAAAATAATTCCAGATTGAAGATAAAAACTACGCTATTTAAAATAATGTTTTATGCAAGAATTTATTCAAAAACAATAAATATTCTTCAAAAAAGGACGATCGTTCACTAGGACTTTCTGGCATTGTGAAATTTGTTCGACTTTGCATCGAAGATTCTTTAAACTTCATCGACTGACTAAAATCAGTGATATTTCATAGTGTTGCGTTGATCGGATTAGAACGCTCGAATTTAAGTTTGGTGTTAATGGTGTGATAGCTTAGTACAAGTTCAAAATGCGAAATTACATTGAAGTTCAATCAAATCAAAATCACAATTTTCTTTTTTTGTGTCATCTTTAAGTACCCATGAATAGCGTCCATCAAGATTGATTAGGTTTACCTAATATTATCTGATGTCACAATTTGCTACCAAAAACTTATAAATTTATATTATTCTGTTTAAAAATAATATTTAGTTTCCACATAATTTTATTTCACATTAATTCCTAATATTTTAATTTTTATATAGGGTGTTCCAAAAGTAATGAGAGGAAATTATTTTGTATGCATATCTGACAAAATAAAAGAAAATACAAAGTTAATGATATAGATGTATCTGCTAACATACAGAGAGTGTTCTGAATAGGATCACATTTGCAGTTGTTTTCCTCACAAGGCGGTGCACTGTTCAAACCGCTCATACGCTGCATGGTATGCTCTTTTGACCATGCCCTATGGTATTTCTTTAATGCTGCATTCGATCTTGTTTCGGAGCTCAGAAATTGTAGCAGATCTTGTGCGGTACACATGCTTCTTCAGGTAGACCCAGAAGAAGTAATCACACACAGTTAAGTCAAGCGAAGGAAGGGGGCCACTCCATTTGACTACCTCTACTGATCCAACGCTGAGGAAACTTATGGTCAAGCCAGCTGCGTACTGAAGCTGCGTAATGGACAGACGCCCCGTCATGCTGGAAGGTAAGCCGCTTGTATCTCGCATAAGGTCACACATTTGTTTGCATTAGGCGTAGGGAAGCATCAGCATTAACTGGATTATCAAAGAAGTAAGGTTCCTAGAAACCCGCCGAAGTTATTCCACGCCACATCATAATTCCCTGGCAAGAGTTTAGAATCTGCTATTGAGTGAGTGGATTCTTTGGACACCACTGAACATTGTTGCGTCTTGACACTACTCCAGAAAGGTGAAAAAAAGATTCGTCTGTCCACATTATGTGGTCAATTAAGTGAGGGTCGACGTCGAATCTCTCTACAATCGTTTTTGAAAAGTCTTCTCGCCTACCATGTGTTGCAGACCAACTTTTGAACTTGCTTGAGCCGTTCAGACGTTGTAGATGTAGCTGGGCGCTCTGACTTCGGGAGATCTTCAACGCTTCTAGTCTGTTGAAATCTCTCACACACTGTCTTGATCGTCGTAAACTTAGGAGGTGAGGTAGAAAAATGAAAATTCCACCTTTTCATAATTCTAGAATTGTGCATAGAGGAGTACCATTTTAATTCTCTCCTCAAGAGGGCGTCATGTCGAGATTTCATTCATCTATAAATAAATGAGAATAGTCAGTGTTAAAACGTAAATATGAATTTCCTAGAAATAAAATACCTTTCTGAAGATAGAATTAAACAAACATCCTCCCATTACTTTTGGAACACCATACATATTTAATTGCAAAATAGCTATAATTATAATTTGATTTAAAATTTTTTTATGCCAATCAAAGTTTATTAATTTCGACGGTTTAACAGTCAACATCAGAACAAATGATTTTTCAAACGAAATCTACTTATATAGTGTAGTTAATGATTATGCAACCAATACGTAATCAGTACATCATTTAAAAACTATCAACAAAGTTGTAGAGAATGCAGTTTGAACGTTAATTTTAGGATCCAAAGATCTTATATATAACGCTTCACATGTCACTCTCTCCCAATAATTTTTAAATTGAGTGCACAAAATTTTA
>MQRK01100146.1:0-12690 GCA_001938485.1 Girardia tigrina
TATAAAATTGAAAATAAAGAAATTTTTTTTATTTAATAAAAAGATGATGTAATTAATTTTATATTTTATAATTTTTGTAAATATTTTATTATTAATTTACCATAAACAAAAATAAAAAACATAATAATAAAAAAAATTAGTAAAATATGTCGTGATATGGCAAAAAAAATTAAAATATAATTTCTTATAAAGATAATTATTATTAAAATAGACTTTATAATGTAGTATAGTTTTCCTTATTTTATTAATTTTAAGATGTTACCATTTTAAAATATTTATACATATTTATTGTATATTTTATGTTTTTAATTATTAATTAGAAATTAATCAAGTTTTTTTATTTTTGTACTCAGATAAGTAAATTATTAATACTATATATGCTTTGGAATGCGTATGATTTATAACTTATTTATTCACGGTAAATAATAATATTTGGTTTGATAATATTACTATTAATTACTATTTTTTTTGTAAATTTAAATTATAAAAAACCATAAATCGAAGTTTTGTTGATACATATCGATTTACTGATTTCGATTGAATAATAATAATTTTATTTATTTATTTCTAATTATAAATTTATTATATTTTTGTGAATGAAAAAACGATGATAATTGTTTTTTGTAGTTTGAATTTTATTTTAAAAGCAAGTAAATTAAGCTACCCGTGACCATTTTAATGGTAGAAAATATGTCAACTGTATTAATGCGAATTTAGTTTCTTCGATTTAAGGTATTTTCTAAAAGTGATTATACGCCAATTATTCTGAGTTTACAAAAATACTCTGCGCTGTTTTAATCTTTGTAGAATACTGTAACACGTATTGTCTCGTAATTTAATATTTTTTGACTCATCTCTTTCAAGAATGGTATTGAGCCTATAGGGTCTTTAGATGGTACACCCAAATCAAATAAGTCTATAAGCTTCCCGATAGGTCTCCTCCGGAGATGTCAGCTTTTCGCTTCCGCGCACGTTTCGGCAATCCAGTGAGAATTAAATAATTAATTAATGCAATATTTTTTCTGATTTTTTCAAATAACATGGATTTTAGTTTATATGCAGAATTTCAGCTATATCGAATAATGAAAGTTTGTTCAGTTATGCAATATGTTTTTGTGTCATGAGGATATACATAGGTAGTTTGTAAGCTAATAGTAGGGATTGAATAACATTTGAACAAACTTAAATGTAGAAAATAAAATCTACTAATATGAGCGTAAGTCTAAGCAATCATGATATCTAAATAATTTTGTTTTAAATAAAATATAAATAATACAAGAGTATAAAAATAATAAAGCTACAGTAAAAACTCTATAAAGGTCCCTCTTTATAAGATGTAATTCTCTATAAGGAACAATATTTTTCAAATTAAAACAAATTAAAACAGATTCAAAGTTTTATTTTTTCTATTATTCATTAATTTAATTTACATTCATTCTCTCTCTATAAGCAACTTTTCTTATAGAGAGTTAGTTTTCTCGGTCCCAAATAACTCCTTATAGAGAGGTTTTACTGTATATTTTATGATATGTTTAACAAAGTTTTGACCCAAACAGAAATTTAAAAATAAAGTTACTTTAATCCAAGATTTATAATCGTATACGTTAATTATATCACTAGGAACTGAAATATAAATGGGATATAACATATCCGATAAATACTGACAGAAGTAGTCAAGCAATATTACTTGGGAAAGACGTTTTACTAGGTTTGTGTAGGGGAATATCAAATGCTTTTTATGAACATTTAAGGTATTTAATAGACTACTTTTATCGGTTTATCAGAAACTTCAATACATTTTGGTATGGATCACAGAAAAACTAATTAATATACCCAAATAAAATTATCTTTTTGTTTCTTAAGTAGTTTTTTGTAAAGAAAAAAATACGAAAACTGTTAATTCTTCTGATGGTACTTTGTTACCACTTTTTATTTAAATATTTCAACTCAAATATATTTTTAAATATAAAAAATATATAAATTTTATACTTTATGATTGCCAGGTAATTCTATTATTAATATCTTTTCTAAAAACAAATAGTACATAATTTCTACATGTTAGGGTAAATACACCTGCAATTCATAAACTAATGTTCCGTTTTTAATTTTTTTTAAAAAGTTTAATTTAAAAATAAGTATGTGCGATCTCTCGTAGACATCATTGATTTGTTTTTAAATCTCCTTTTTAAAAATTTTTAATAATAATTTTAATTATATTCCGAGCAGATTTGTTTTTGACTGAATGTACTTGTATTATTATTGCAATGTTCTATTAAGGAATTTGGTTTTGATTTGTATTATAGTTTTATACTTCGTTTCATTTTTAAATGAGAAATTTAAAAATCTTTTAATGACTTTTTTCGGTACAATATAGAATATATTTAAAAAAATATTATTTGCGATATCACGTCATATTTTTATTAACTTTATTTCCAAACAATTACCATTGTAGCGCCAAAATGTGTAGATGAGTATATATAGTGTATTAATAATACAATATTTATGAAAATTAAAAAAGAGATAACATTAATCATATAACATTCTTATTATATATTCTCATTATATGTTTACATTACGGTCTCCGTGAAACTTAATCTCATCTTGGGATTCTACAATTTAAAAATGAGTCATTCGCGATCCAAAAGTTTTCCTTTATTAATCCAAACAAGAACGATAGATTCTCTGATTTATTCTTGTTTAGCTTCGATTGAATGTATTTCCTAAATAATTTCAATCATATCAATCCTACAATCCAAAACCTCCAACAGAGCTATAATGATCTGCATAGAATAATTCTTTTATAATAAAAGCAGCTACCATTTTGAGATGATTCTCTTTTAAATTCTCATTGAAATAATTTCATATTTATATTATCTTTTTCCAGTTGTTTCAGAAACTTTTCTTCTTTCATCCAGTTCACTCAAAGCACATATGATCTAACATTGTTAAAGAATTATCGTTGGAACTCCGACTGCATTCATTAGACATCTTTGCTTTAACTTTTGCTTTTATGATATTTCAATCTTCCAATAAGTTATATTTTGTTCCTTAAAGTTTATTTAAGAAAAAACTTTAACAACGATTCAAACCTTTGGTCTTGTTATTCATTTACACTTGTAATATAAAAGTTTAGATAAAAGTTATTATATATAAAGAATATTCATTTATAATACTCTTTTTATTATTTTACGAAAAACTTTTAATTTACCTCTGATTTAAAATTTTATAAATTTAAAGAAAAATTCAAATGTTAACATACCAACATATTGCATAACTATATATATAAAAGCCCAGCGTTTCATCTGCATAACGCTCAATATATATATATGTGTGTGTTTTATTATAAAGCCATAAATTATATCTATGTGTGTATATGTGTGTGTGCAAATAAAATTGTGTTTAAAATATGATTTTCGGTTATAAAAATGAACAATGAAAATTTCTATGAACACACACACAAAAATAAATTTATACAAAATATATGTGTGTATGTGTTTTATTATAATTATTTTATTGCTAGAAAAAGACCCGTCATATATGATGGGAGAGCTGAAAGTTTCTGTTTGAATTTTATTCATCCATTATGATTTTAAAATTAAAACAGAAACTTTCAAAGAAGAAAATTCAGCTCACCCGTCATATATGACGGGTTTTTTTTACTTATATAATAAGGATTTATTATTTTTCAGATTCTATTGTTGCAAAAATAAAGCCGATTTGGTGAATATTATCGCGAAACAATTAATCGTTGTTGACAAACGTTAACTGTATCTAATTCAATGTCCTATCTAAATTACGTTTAAATTAAAATCTAAAATTAGTTTTGTTTGGTGGTTATTTTCGTTTAATCTGATGACAAATTTAACATGAATCTCTTTCGATCTTAAAATCTTGATATTCATGTTACTTTTATAAACTTAGAAGATGATTTAAGGAATGATTAGAACAAATTAAGTAAATTACAGAATCAAAACTTTTAGGATGTTCATTGTCTTAGCTCCGTATCTATCGATATTATACCGAAAATACATTATTTAACAGATTGGACCTGTTAATAATCGGTATCAATGGTAGTAGGAGCTATAAAAGATCTGTGAAGTTAAGTTGTCTGAATTGAAGACCGTATTTATTATTCTAGTCTGTATTAAAAACAAAATATTGAATTCTGTGATGGTAGTTTGTTTAACATAAAGACTAAAATAAACAAAATAATATTTTTGTTCCTTGGATCTACTTTAAAAATAATTTTCAAAATTTGAATATCAGGTAAAAAACACTTGCAAATAAAATACCTGTCCTGCCGAGCTAGATTACAACTTCATATTATCAATTTGAACTATTTTTTTATTTAACTATTAATTTCTTATATTTTTAATAGACAGAAATATATTCAGTTTATTAAGAACACCAATTTGACTTTTCATATTTTTATTTAAACAACAATTTTGATTGTCATTAAGACAATCTTTGTCAAAGCTTTCGTACGATTTTAATATTTTATTAAAATATTTACTCAAAACTTATTGGATAATAATTAAATGATTATTAATTATTTCAAAAATATTAATTTGATTTATTTATTAAAAATTGTAAAAATTAATTAACTTATTAAAATTATTAAATTATATGAAATTAAAAATAAATTTAAACATTACATATTTTCAGATTATAAGAATTAAAATATCAATCATCCATCTGGGTAGGAGAGACACATTTCCAAATCAACACACAACATTCAAACACAAAACATCAAACATTCAAATATTCCTCACACAGTTAATAATGTCTAGTGTGTTGGACGAGATTCAACAAATGAGTTGAAAGACATGCGTTTTCAACTGATTTAATCATTCAATATTATACAAATAGTATGTTAAAAGTTACGAAATTTAAATTAATTCCACTTTATCTCATAAAATAAACGTAATCCGTAAGTTATTGATTACGTTTCTGAAAAATGTACACCTTTTGTTCTTCTTACCCTTTTTGAATCAATCTTGATGGAATGTTTTGTAATATTGCTTTACTAGTAGATAGCTTTGTTGCAGATAGCCTTCCAGTACATTTACTATACTTAGTAGATTTGAATTTCGAATACAAGACAAAGTCGGAAGATACGGAAGGCAAAGGACAATTTGAGGAATAGTTGATGTTCAAAATTCTTATAATTGTATCAAATTTCAAATCAATATTTGACATCCACAGACGATTCTTTTAGAAAGGTTATTTGGGGTTTAGATGTAATTTATAAAAATTCAAATAATATCTATTAAAATTATACAAACCTAGTTTAAAATAAAAGAAAGAAATTTTCAATCAAGTAAAAATATTTTCTTACTTTTAAAATTCGATTAAAAACATAATCAATGAGACTTATTACCTGTAGTACTTAAGGGTTAGGAGAATTTTTCTAAAATACATCTGAAAAGATGTAAATACAGATGAAGAATGAATGAATGAATCGAGGAACAATAACGGAAAATACTCATTGTTCTTAATATAATATGAATAATAAGTATTTAAATGCTAACCTTAATTAAAACATAAATTAATTTGATCTTCAATTGTCTTTACAATAATTAATATTGAGATTTTATCTTTTTTTATTAAAAATAGAGAACTCTTGAGAATTTATAGAATAACGAAATATATGAATTATAAAAATGCAATATTATTTCGATTAATATTTCGAATTAATGAGAACTTTGAGTCTTTTTAATATTTTATGATCTGCCCATTGAAATATTTCTGGCGGCAAATAATAAATTTCTGTGTTTTATCTTTTACAAACGGTTGAAAATGCAGAGCTAAATGTTAATTCGGGAATAAAATTCATCAATTAATAATTTTAATAAATTACTTTCTTGACTCTCTTGCTTTGAGGAAAGACTTGTTTTTGATATTTTTGATTACAGTTTTTATATGACATGTGTTTTATAGCATTTGTTTGGGGAATTCATTTACTATAATGAAATATAAGGAGTCTTCCTCTGTATACACAACGCTACCAATTGAAAATGTAACTAATTCAAATAAATTACTAGCGGTAAAAACAAAAAAAGTTTTAATCATTATAAATTCAAAATACATTCTTTGTGATTCTAATAAATGTTGAACTGAGACATACTCGAAACATACTAAATGGAAGCCCGACGGGCTTTGCACAGGTTGCCGAAGCAACTGATCCCCAAAATAATTACTAGAACACAGGCGTACATTGTCCAGGGAATCTTAAGTCCACTGCCTTAACCACTCGGCCATCCTAGTAGTACATCCAATGTACGAGTTTTTAGACTCTTGACAATGAAATTTATAAGCCAGATTAACTTGCAATCCAAAAATCGTTTTCGATTTATTTGAGAGAAGATTTGAACTTTGTATGTAATTGAAACCCCTTTGATACTACCGATATTTTTGCAAACGCTTTTTTTTAAGGGTTTAAATCATTTTAATTGTATTTTGATTTTTTCTTTGTGTTCTTCAATGTTTTCTTTATTTAGTCCTTTCTTAACCAATGTTTCTGTATATAATTTGTGCAATGTAACCTTTATTAATATTTTATTATCTTACCCATTACATTGTAATTGCTGACAATGAAAAATGAGTAAAATAACATGTACAATATATAATTTCTTAAAAAAAACATTAGCAAAATTATTTTTCAAAAAGATGAAATTAGCGTTCATCAGACTCTCTATATATAAATAATCATTAAAATTTAATGGCAATGTAAAAATAAAAACTACAAAAAAATACGCCATTTTAATAATTTTTTATATGATTAAAAACATGTTTCGCCATTACTGCATCGTCAATTGTGAGATTATCATTTTCTGAAGGGTCGTGAGACTTATATATAAAATTTTTAGTTTTATAGAAAGGGTTCCTTCAGATGAATTAAAATTTTCATCTGGAATATTTGAAGTAGGGGTTTGTGGTCCGTATAAATTTTCGACGATCGACCAATCAACAAGTGTTCAAAGTGTTTGACCGACAGGATTATATATTATCGAATAAACTGTCGATTATTTCTCTAATAAATCCAAAACTCTATTGGGTATCCAAGCTAATGTAGTATATCAACTTTATTGTCACAATTAAAAACATTTCTTAATTTACAAGGTGATTCTTCTAATTATATTAAAATATTATAAGAGGTGCCAAAATTGTTAATAATTAATTGATTATCTTTTAAAAATAGATGATAAATCTTTGTTTATAGAATATCTTAACACTGATTATTCCTTAATCATTGGAGAAACAAATCCTCATTTCTCAACATACAAAAGGACATGATACACAAAGATACGGTTAACTATGAATCTGAATTTTCAGTCTTGAAGAAAATTTTTGACACATGAAAGTAAATGTACTGAGGCATTTTTAATAAAGCATTTAAAAATATGTTTAAATATCCAAAGTGTAAAGTTTTTTTTTAATAAATTTATAAATTACATAATATTTAATTGACCATATAAATGACTTGTATCCTAAAATATCCTAGCAACTGACGATGCTGTAAATTCGAAACTTGTTTTGTTAAATAAAAAATTATTAAAATGCATAATTTCTTTTCAGTTGTGAGGGTACCTTAAACTTTGTAAGTATTTTTTCCAGTAATTAATTTTTCCAGTTACTCGGGTAATATCTTTATTCCATATCGCCTAAAATTGGTGAATAAAACAGTTTCAAAAAAAACGAAATACAGAAGTAGGACGATAAGTGATAAATTTATTTCTTATATATCCGATGTTTACCCGTTAACCATATATATCAACTAATCCATAATATATCGTAGTTTAGTTCAGTGCTACCATATTTTATTCACCAATAATATGAAGTATTCTACAATACATATCTACTTTGTAGTCAATTTCTATTATCTTATTGTATGTCTTTTTCTTCTATAAAATATTTTTACCAATCCTTTTAAAATTGTTATTCTTTGTCGAAATTCTTAGAAAAAACAAGTATATTAACCATACAACAAAATCCATGTAAAGCACTCAAACAAATTTAACCAAGAAAAAATAATTTGGAAAAAAGTTATACATACAACTTAATCGCTATAATTGCTGAGTACACCCAATTGTGTAGAAATAGTTCTGTGGTGTCAATGTTTCATGAGTTTAAATAAAAAGCACGATAATGATTTATTGGATAATTATTGGATAATTGTGATACGTATTATGAAAGAATAATCGATGAAGCATTATTAATTAAGCATTAAAAAACATTTCTTAATTTCTTCTAATTATATAAAAATATTCTAAGAGGTGCCAAAATTGTTAATAATTAATTGACTATCTTTTAAAAATAGATGATAAATCTTTGTTTATATAATATGTTAACACTGATTATTCTCGTAAAGGCGAAACCGGTATATTATAATAAATATTGGAATAAAATGGTGTTTTATCTTTTTATAAAAATTAATGTTAAATAAAAATAAGGCAAATGCATGTCTAAAGGTCTAAAATATAAACAATAAATTATTAAAAGTGATATACAAACTAATATGATAATTTTATTTAAACTTCTGTTATTCTTTTGCTTAACATTGAAGACACCTCAAATTCATTTTAGATCGCTAAAATTAGCAGTATTCATTGGGTAAAACTTTTCTTTTATAAATTTTTAATATCGAAATGATGTAATATATTAAAGTCTAGCATAATCAAAGTTTGGCTATGGTCTATGTCCAAAGTAAAAACAAAATTATGATTTATATTAGAACAATAAGTTTCTATGAGGTTAATAAGTACCCGACATTACGGGGTAACCGTCAATGCAAACAATAAATACACGATTACATGGGTAGCTAAAAACTCGTATGTTTATATATATATATATATATATATATATATATATAAAAACCCAATGTTTCATCTGCATAACGCTCATATTATTTACTTACAATTGTAAGTAATCAGTTTTTATAGAGATATTAAAGATACAATTACCGTGATTCGACATTTTAATTAATTAATGGCACATTTAATATTGAAAGAGAATAATGCAATTTATAATTTTTATTTTTAGAAAACCTTTTTCACCTTTATGACACCATCAGTTCTGAATTCTAAAGAACTGCTATTGGTTATATAAGAAGACCATTGCGTCATTCATGTCTTTCATTTAAATACTTTAATATGATTAGATCAGCGGTTCTCAAACCTTGGGTGGCGACCCCCATGTGGGTCACAAGCAGGATTGTCAGTGGTTCGCAAGGCCATTGTGTTAATTAAAAAAATATGCACCTTATCAATTTTTCGATTCATTATAAAGTCATACAGATAAACCATTATGTAGGGTGTGAGTGACTAACATGGTTTACTGATATAAAAATATGTGTGCGTATGAGAGTACATTAACACCCTCTCATACTGGATTGCAAAATTCCACTGCGTAGTAGTGGGTGCGTGTGCATGAGTGTGTGTATGTCTATTTGCAAGGCCGTGTTGCGAACACTGGTGGTATTTCCAACGACCTACCTATGCGAACAAGGTTTCTCCAGCTTTGTGGTAATCAAAACAAAGTCTAAAAACCGGTTATCTGACTTTGACAGTGAGTTACGCTGCTCACTGAGCAAGACATTACTCTACATGGACATGTTGTGTACAAAATAAAAATAAAGTAAATGTGTCAGTTTGGTTTAACTTTTTCTGAAGTAAAATATGAGTGGGGGTCACGGCAAGATATTATGAGGACGGGAGGGGTCATCTTTCATAGTTGGTTGAGAACCGCTGGATTAGATAAATCACTTTGCACTATTAACCTAGGTTTCAAAAACGTAATTAATAGTGTTTTGATAATTATCCTTTTATAATTATAATCAAAGTTACTGATTAAAATCCGAAAATCACTGTCATATCATTTCCTAATATTTCCATGATACTCCAAAATCTGATACGTTATTGAGCTATTTCTAGTTAATTGAGTATGTTCAGCAATTCTAGTATGCATGTGATTGATTGTCATTCATTTTAATTTACAAAAGAATTCAATTCAATGTCGCTATAAGTCGCAAACAAGAAAATTGCATGCATTCAAAAGGAAATGAAAAGAAAATTTGACAATGAAGTTATTTAATTATAATAGTCACACCAAAATATTTCGAGCTGATGAATTTAAAATTTATGACTAAAAAACGGAAAGCGTCACAACTAAGGTTTACTGTTTATGTATGATTTTGCAAACTAATCGGATGAATCGGTCAGTGTTCAAGAGGATCAGTTTTAGAGCAATGCGCAAGACGTCCTAAATAATATAAGTTTTTTCTACTCTTAATTCAGTTATCTTTTTTGATTATCTATCAGAACATGAGAAAAAATGCACACAGACTTTTCATTTCTCTAACTATTTTGTTGAAATTTAAAGCAATCATTTCAGAATTATTTGTGAGCTATTTAATGCGTCTCGCAGATTTGTAGCTATAATTCAAAAGAATATCTTTTAATTTTTGAATCTTTTCTTCAGTTCAACTTGTCACGGAAAGAACCGTGAAGTGATCGTTTTTAATTCTTTCTCTTCCGTTACGAAATCTCGAATACTACTTGTAGTGACCATTTTTATAATTTATTCTAAAAAAATAAATGATTAAATTAAATCAAAACTTGATTTAATCTAATTAAAAAAATCTAAATTAAATTCAATATAAATAATTACAAATATTCATATCTATTTAAAATTACAATATTAATTATTTTATAAAAAAATCAGTTGTTTTAACGGACATTAATTTTCGGCTTACTTTTAATCTTTTAAAAAATATTGTTATTCTTAAAAAGCACTGTTACGAAATAAATATTTAATTTGAAATATTTTCATCTTTATCATATATCAAAATAATAAAGAATGTCGGTCTCTTTCGGTATTTATTTAGGAACCACATTATCCAGTGTCGGTATTTTCCAACGTGGAAAAGTTGAATTTATTGGAAACGATCAAGGAAACATAATCACTCCATAATTTGTCACACTTGATGACACAGAAAGATTGATTAGAGAGAGAGTCGAGAAGCAAGCTGCTTCGAACTCAACTCAAACTGTTTTCAATGTCAAACGATTAATCGGACAAAAATTTGACGATCCTTTAGTCCAATCAGAAACGCTTTTTATATAAAGTCATAAATGTTGATTAAGGATCAAAGATTGAAATAAAATTCAAAGAAGAAACCGAAAAATTTTCCACGGAAGAAATCACTTCTTCATTGCTTCAATGCGTTCTTAAGATTTGAAAATCTATAACATCACACGCTTTAAAAAATATAAATGCTTTACAATTCTTAAATATGATCGGATTATATAATTTATAATATTATCAATTATTTAAGAAATAATATTAATAATAATAATAATAATAATAATAATAATAATAATAATAATAATAATAATAATAAAAAATATAATAAAATAATAATAATATTAACAAGATTAATAATAATAAATAAATAAGATAATAATAACAACAGTAAGAATAATAGATGTATTCTTTTGCTTTTCTAACATACAATTTAAAAATCATTTGACTCAGACTAATTTTTGGGTGGTTACTTTTGAATTTTAAAGTTAAATATTTGAAAGATTTATTATTAAATTTTACAATTTTGTGACAAAATAAAAGATTTTCTTCAACTTCGTTATTATG
The DNA here is from genome assembly GCA_001938485.1 of Girardia tigrina. Classification (NCBI taxonomy): domain Eukaryota; kingdom Metazoa; phylum Platyhelminthes; order Tricladida; family Dugesiidae; genus Girardia; species Girardia tigrina. Next base: position 11,650 of record MQRK01100146.1, read on the forward strand.
CAAATATCTTGCTATTACAAGCAAAACTGCAAAATTAGCGACATCTGTACTTCCATCACCTTGAATTGGCAAAAAATTTGCTGTTTTTAATTCTATCAATTATTGTTATTTTTACGTCACCAGTCATATCTTGAACTCTTCATGATACTGATTTATTTGACAGTGGAATTCTGTTGATTTTTGATACTTGTTCTTCACCAAGCATACATCGTGCAGCATATTTTATACAAGGAAGAATCGAATTCTCGGCTATGTTTGATTTTTACCACATTTAGCAATACGGTAATTAATATGGTTACTGGTTTCAATAGCATTTCCAAGCTTCTTATTTGCTGATACTATCAGCTATCCTATACTGACACCGATACTGACACTATCCTATCAGCCTGATAGAATATAAGATGATAAATTTGATTTTTTCTTAGATTCCTACATGGGTTTAAAAAATTACGATCTTTGTTTTTATAATCTGCATGTTTTGTTTGCAAATGTAGTAAAAACAAAGAAGGTTTCATACAGCCGTTGGAAAATATATCTCCACATACAACACATTGCGGTTTAGGACCGTTTTTGTCTTCGACAAATGAAAATCCATATTTGATGTATTCATCACAGTACATTCTTTTTTTCTGTGTCTGTATTTTCTGCGAAGTATCTGTCGATTCGGTGCTATCCACATTACGTGTTTCTCCTTGTTTCAACCACTTATCCATATCTAAAAATTATTAACTTTGTAACCAATCAGAGAGCAGAACTAAAGGTGTCATCAAGAGTGACCGTATACAATTTTATGCTTACTAGAAGAGTATTTTGCCCTTATAAATGTGTTTAAAAATCAGTATACGGTAGTATTTCCTATTATTTAATTATCTTAATATAAGAAAATAACCATTTGCAATGTGCAAGATTCTTTTGAGTTTTTAGGCTAGATTTGAATTGCATTTTCCACCATAATAATATTTTTTGAGTACCCCTAAGCAACCTTTCACGTCCCCCTAGGGGTACATGTACTCCAGGTTTAGAACCGCTGGTTTAATTTAA
>MQRK01100148.1:0-16926 GCA_001938485.1 Girardia tigrina
GGCGGATACAGGGAGTGGCTAAGGTGGCTAGCTACCCCCTTTTGTTTCTTGTCAAAAAATGCGTTAACCTTTTTGCATCATAAATAAACGAGCAAAAAAGAAAGGTAGTGAAGTGTACTGGGCAACTCTGCTTTATTGTTTACAGAAATATTGATTCAAGACAAGAAATAAACATCAACTTCACTATGGAATTCTAAAAAACCCAATTATGCTAAGCGTGGACGCTTTTACTAATAAGCAAATCTAGGAAACTGCCTAGGTGCGCCAACAAAAAAAGTTCGCTTGATTATCTTTGGAAAATTTTATCACATAAGTAACTGCTCTGCAGAACGCAGTTTTTCATTTTTGAAAAGATTAAAAACTTATTTAAGATAACTAATAAAAGAACAACGCTTAAATGGATTATCGATTTTATCATTAGAATCAGATTTTACGTTAAATCTAGATTATTACGATATAATTGATGATTTTGCTGAAACAAACAAAAGTAAATTCAACTTAATTTTCGAATCTATCCTTGATATCACTTTGGAGGCGATACACGCTGAAAAATCCAGACTAGAGGACGAAATTTGGAGAATTACCGGGCGATGGGTTCAGATTCTGAACCACCTCGACAAGACAATTCCCATGGTACTACTCAGTCGCTGATTGATCAACAGGTACCGGTAAATCCATCGGGTATTTCAACCGATATACCGACCAGCAGACCGATTAGAAAATTTTTGATACCGAGGCACAATACGTTAAGTTAAAAAGATTATATTAATAACGATACAACAGAAGGATAAAAAGAAGTTGACAATATCACCAAACAAAAGGACAATCAGTTAGAGGGGATTCAACTAGTAAAATGTTACTTTATTACTGTCCCAATTGATCGTCAACCAAAACAAATATTTTGTATGGAACTGGCCAAGAATTTCGGTGGGTGAAGAGGATTTTTGAAGAGGATTTGATTTTTTAGAATTCCTCTGCCTCGATATTCACAATGAATTGGATAAAAGAGAAATTACACTTGGAAATTGGCGAGAAGAATTATAAATATGGCGATATTTACAATAACTTGAATAAGAAATCCACTTGTAATTCGAAGAGCGGAAGATTTATTAAAGAAGATTTATTAAATTTGGATTTGCAATACAAAATTGAATATTGAATTGTTTATTGATTTTTTAATTATTTTCCTTATTACCAATCTCCATCTCTCACTAACTTCATAATTTCGTCATCCACTCTCATTTCTTTTCTTTCAATTATTTTCTTTCAATTTCTTTTCTTTTTTAACATTCACATAAATAAAAAAAATCAAACCAATTCAAAACACAAAAAAATGACCCTGTCCATCACAACACACACAAAATAGATAATCACATAAAGATTTTGTTATAAATAAAAAAAATATGCGGGCACTACACAAGCCCCCCTATAAGTATGCGGAACATTATAACTTAACAGTCTAGATTTTTTTTGAGAACTGTATTGCTTGCTTCATTTGTTACATTTGTTGTCAGCTGAATTTGATTCTACTCTGTGATCCTTATTCAGATGTCTTATTAGCCATCCTCTTGTCTTATAGCTTTTGTTGCATTTGTGGAATTTAAACTTGTTAGCTCCGTCCGGTTCTTCCTGATCACCTCAGTGATCAGTTAATTTGAATAAAATTTTTTTCATTAAAGGAAATAAAAAAATTAGAAAACTATTTAGTGATTTTTTGACAAAATATTTAGGAAATTTCTAAATATTAAATTATTTAAAAAGAATTACGAAATAGAAATTTATAAAAATCAAATTATTGATCTGAATGAAAACAACTTTAATTAATAATTCTATGTATTAAGAAATAGAATTTTTGAATTATTTTTTAACGAATTTTATAAAATAAACATTGCAAAAAATACTAATTCTGATAACGGTTGGGAAAATGTTAATAGAAAAGAGAAAACCAGATTTTTCTTTTATTTACAGCGAAAACAACAACGAAATAAATAATGGAAATAAAAATAGTAAAAAAAATTTAACGAATTGTTTAAAACTGCTGATATTTTCACCAGAAAAGTGAACAATTTTATGAAAATTGCTGAAAATGACCATCAGCATGTTCCTGGCACAATGACTTTCAGTGGATAAAAGAACGATACACTCTCCGTATGATGGCAACATCAGTATCATTTTAAAGGTTGGATAATCGGGCCTTCAACTCTACGATAGTAACAGGAACAGGGTACTGATAAAGATTGCTTTGTATTGACCCCCATAACCAAAAATCCAAATCGGACAACTGGACTTCTTGGAGGTTATGGAACTATATCTCGGACAATCCAACGATTTGGCAATTCATGATTTAAAGCCTATCTAACAGCATTAGAAAAATGTGCTGGGCACCATTCTGTGAGTACGTAAGTCTCATGTATAGTCTTTCTTTAAATGATTGGAAAGCAATAACATTGAGAATTTCCAAGTACCTATCGCCATTCATTGTTATATCCAAATTTTTAATGCGCACTCCAAATCGAGGTGACACCATAGCTCAACAAGTTATTGATCGAAATTTATGCGAATTTTTCATAACTGCTAATGATTTTCCTTACCATAAATAACTTGATTGTGTGTATTAACACAGCTGTTTAGATGAAATACTGCTTTATCACTAAAAGCGATGTTAAACACGAAATTAATATCCCTACGCTGATTTTGAAGAATTGTATCACAAAAATTCAATCGCTGAGCAAAATCATTAATACGCAAAAACTTCCATGGCTTTATTTGTTCCTGGACCAAAGCTTTATTGACGATTCCCAGCGGAACACTAACAGCAACACTAACCTTTCTCTGCGATGTCGTTGGGCGATAATTTCTGCTCGCTTTTCTGCTGAAAGTCTTCTATGGCTTTGGTCGCCGGCTTTTGATCTTGACAAAACCGATAAAGTTTGTAGAAATCACTTTTTCCAATCACGTAAAGTACGCACTGGCGGTGGCTGTTTACCAAACTTATTTAAAAATAATAGGTTGGGCTTTTCACAATTGATAGCTATACAATAGGAAACAACTGTAGCGATTCCTTCATTCATATAATTCTGGTAATTCATAGCGTAAAATATTTCCAATTTGAATATCAAAAATGAATTTGAATGATAAATTTGAATGTTTCGAATTTGAATATCAACAACATATTTGAATAATAGTTCGTATCAGTAATTCCTTTATTGATTTTTATTTCTTTTTTTTATTTTTATAAGTTTTTAAGTTTTATTCAATTTACACACAGATTCCTATTAATTTCGTTCATTTCTTCAAAAGTCATATTTTGTTTAATTTCTTCAAAAATAAAACGAAAAAACGGCGGCATCAAAGTGAACCTTGTATTATATATATATAGCTAAAGATATTATCAAATAAGGAATTTAACAGATTAGTAAATCTTCTCTTACAAAAAATATTGTTATTTTAACTTAACTTTATAATAAATTTATGCAACGGAATGAATAAAGAATGATTTTGTATTACTCAAAAAGTTAAAAAAAAGTAAGTGAGATTTAAAAATGAAAATAACGGATTAAGATTGTCACTCGTAATGTTTCTAAGCGGATTTAGTTCTTATGGGTTTGATCCGGAAGTATGAATAATAATAAACTTCCTTTAGTATAGAAATGGAAAATTTTAATTATTTGATGGAAATAGTTTTGTTCAGATAGGACATCAAAAATTGATTGAAATAGATATTGTAATTGAAAAATTATTTTATTACTGAATTCGGTATAGATTGAGGTAGTAATAATTGTTAAAATGATCCATAAAGATAATCTTCCACGAAATGTGATATTAAATTTATTTTATATTATCGTTATAAATTTTATATCATCGCTTTAGCAATAATGATTTTTTAAACTTAATTAAAATATTCACTTACAGAGATGATTCGAAGTCTCCAAAGTACACCCATTAAATTTATGTTGGTAAACGAAATCCAAACATAACGCTAACAGTCGGTAAGATTTATTGTTGAGCATATTTTCAATTTTTCGTACGTAATATTATTTTAAATCTCATCCATTGTGACTCTGAATGTACTATTCCTCTTAAAAAAGTACTATTTTGTCAAAAAAATTAAAAAAGAATTGAATTAAAAGAATTATTATCCAATGATATAATTAAATATAAACTTTCATCAACTTTTAATTAAACTAACATTAAAACAAACAAATATTTTACAAATCAAATTATAATTGCTGATGATAAGGTATAAGACTTCGAAACACGTTCAATAATCAATTTCATAAGAAACTTAAAGAAAATTATTTTTCAAAAATATAATTTTTTATTTACATTGATACAAGAAGCAGTTGTTTTTTCTATTCGCATTCAAAAGTTTCTGTACAGGAATGTGATGGTACACAGCTATTTCTTCTGTTCGAAAGTCGTGAGGCAAGTGAAGATGAATTTAAGATTGGGTCCAATGAACAGAAGAAAGAAAGACTGCTGGTCAGCTCTGAGAAGTCTGGTGATTCTTGAGAAGGTTTGTGTGGGTTATCCACTTGATGAATCTGGCTGGTCTGACACGACTCCTTGTTGGCATAGTGTAGTTGGACGATGTTTGATTGTTGTAGTGTATAGTGAATTGATGTGAAATCTATAATGTTTTCACGCGGGATTGGTGAGATTTCGATGCGGGAATTTGAAGCTTGAGTTCGTTTTGATCGAAGAACACCGTTTTGCCTTAATCGAGAAGGGTGTTGCCAGTCTTCTTCATCAGTGCGCTCCACGCGATTGTTTCTTTTTGAGGGAATTCAGTTATCGTTTTTATCTTTTTCGGCTACCGAAGAATCGATCCTCCAGCTTGATTATGATTTCGATCGGTCGATAGTTACGGCCTTTTCCATTCACCGTTGTCAAAATTCAAAATATTCTATAACTTTGGTTTCTGTAACTCGCATAAGTAATGAAAGTTAAATTTCATTATGGCTAGTAGAAAAAGTGTGAAAAAGAATAATTAAAACCAAGCCATTTTTATTATCTTATTCAAATAGTTTTTGCATTATAAAATTATCTGGTAAAACAACAATTTTTAATTTTCACATAAATAAAAAATTTACATTTTAATTTACACTATAAATTTTTTTTAAAATCACTTAACACTCGATAAATTTTGATTAAAGTTTTTTTTGCACAATATAAATTTAATAAAAGTATTAACAAACAAAATTACATTTTATTTTTTGTTCGTAAATTGTTGTGGTACCCAACCCGAGGGTTGCCAGTAATTGTCGTTTTGAGATCTATAGGAAAAGTAACCTTGTTGTCGCTATCATGGTATATGTTGATCGCATAGTGTGATCGTGGGAAGCGCGGATGCGGTTCCGTAGTGGTAACGATGGGGTGCTGTGGATCGGGTTGTCAATTAGTTGGAGTTATTCTTACTCGGGGCATCGGAACCATCATTCTCCCGTACTCCCGGGCTCATCTGGTTTTCCTCGTAGCGCATGCGGCGCTAGCTCCTCCGTATATTCTCAATTCGATATCATACAGCGCTCCATCAGTATCTTCACCAGCCAGTCGATGAGATCATGCCCGAAAAGAGTTATTCGGAAAATGGCGTGCAGCAGCACATCCCTCTCGTGGCTCGTCACCAGGTGCGACATGACTTCACCCGAATGCAGCCCAATCCCGATCGATCGTCCGAACGTGTACCACGATGTAACGGTTCGGTTTATCACATTGTTAACCGGGTCGGTCGTCCCGTACTCATCATTTTCTCCAATCAATATCGACTTTGATTGCAATTTCAAATCCACTCTCATCGATAGCATTATTTTTAAAAAAACTGTTTTCTTCCATAACATTTATTGACTCCACAATACAGTTCATATTCTTCATCATCGACCTTAATATTTTATCACATTAAAATAAATGTTCAATTTTACACATTAATTTCATTTTTCTTTTTATATATGTAAAAACATTTTATACATCACAAATTTTTTACCACTAAGTTTTTGATCTTTATTTTTTTTACATACAAATTTCAAAATTAAATGACAAATACAATTATAATTTCTTACAATCACATATAACTTGTGATAACATTACATCACAAATTCTCTGCTTTTCCAAATATTTACAGAATGAACTCTTTTAAAGACACAGAATTTGTGAATCATTCAATCTTGTTTTTCATCGACTTCCGCTATGCCCGCCCCCGCGGGTTCGAAAGACCTTCACCGAGAACTCGCGAAACATGTCGTTGTCTACGATGAAAGTTGTTTATTAATAAGGAGGAATGTGATTTCTTTTTCATATTTAATGATTTTTGCGTTATGGAGAAAAAGCTCGATGAGTTTATATGGACCAGTATAAATGGATTGAAAACCACGGGCGGTGTTATATTTGAATCAGAAATTTAGTGGAGTACAAGGAATTCTGTGGAGTTATATGATGGTTGATGAAATTTGTCTTCAGTTAGATTTTCTAAGGAGCCGTCCATAAACGACGTCACATAAGAAAAGGGGAGGGGGTAGAATTTTGTGACGAAATGTGACGAGGGGGAGGGGGGTTGGAAATCTACTAAAATCGCAGATAGTTGTACCGATTATAATTTGATTCGGTGACATGTCTGTAGCTGTCTTTAGAGTACTGAGCCACCAAAAAGCACATAAGAGATTGCATCTACTCAGCATGAGTTTTTTCCTCTAGGATTTTGAGTGATGTCTTGAAGGTACGATTGAACTGTTCTATTGCTCCATTTGACTGAGGGTGGTAAGTGGATTTTTGAAGGTGTTCAGCACCTAATTTCTCGAATATTGCCTTTAAAATTCCATTTTCAAACTGTCTACCTTAATCTGTGATTACGTATTTGGGAGTTTCGAAACGACATATCCAAGTAAAGAGTAAGGATCGGCAGATTATTTCACTGTTGATGCTCCTTATGACCACGGCCTCTTGTCATCTTGATCAGTTAAACATAATGAAGATATATTCGAATCCGAGGTCGGTCGGCAATAGGCGGACTAAGTCGATATGAATGGTTTCGACTCATGAACCATTATTTTCTAGTGGTTTTATTCTTTTGGCAAAGTGCTCATTTGGATGTTCAGGTTTTTACATTTCACCGTCTTTGTTGCATAACTATGCGGGCTGTAGGAGCTTGTAGTTGTTTGTGCTACGAGGGTGGTTAAGGTTATATATGATCTCAAAAGTCTCTTTTTGGTAGTTTTCTGCCAGTATAGGATGCGATATATCTGAAAGAATGAGGGCAAACTGACAAATAACCATTAGTAATGTTGGTACACGAGCGGTCTCAGTGCGGTCCCGGGGTTGGGTATTCGGTGTTTCCGGGACGAGGGTGGATGGAAAGACCGATCTTACCGGAATCCGTATGCTGCTCATCGACATGCTCGGGTCCAAGCTTTCCGCAAGTGGATACATCTTTCGACGTAATCATTGAAATAATCGATTTATTTTGACTTGTGATCTATCTTATATTTTTGACATCCCCAGCCAAGCCTTTTTCTTTTTGAACATCAACGTCCTGTAGTATCTGATCTTCATTGTTAAATTATAGCTTTATTGAATCCAAGCGATTATTACGAATTGCAGCTGAATTCAGTTTTGGATTCATATTAGACCCATCGATTAATTTTTCAAAAAACATGTTGAAGAACTTGTTTTCCCTGTAATTTGCTGTTCGTCTTCGGAAAACAAAATCCACATATTTTCCATCCACACGACATTAATTCTTTTCACCGACAAACATTTTATCAAACTTCCAACAACAGTCCATAGTTAAATTTGAACGACAAAAATCAATTTTTTATTTCCAACGATTTACAAAAAAATTCATTAATTTTTTGGCCACACAATACAAAAACAATTTCGTAAATCGTTTGTAAAACGAATAATTTTCAAAATTCGGCGATAACCGCACATAAACTAATTGACTTACACCCACTGAATCGACTATAACACAAATTCAATTGTTTTTCTCATAAATAAAATTCATCTCAATTCAAATTTTTCTGTTTTTTTTACCATAAAATTCATCAATATTTATTATTAGTTTTTCTTTCTTTTTTAAGAAAGATAACTATGCGTATTGAATGACAAAACCTTTTTCAAAAAAGCAATTAAAATATCAAAACACCATTGAAATATGTTCCAAAACAGTCAATAAAACATTTCATTTAGCTCTGAAAATTCATCACTAGTCAGCAATTCAAATTGGAGTTTTTGGAGTTACACAAGTCATATCGTCAGTTTTCTGACCATGCAAACTGTATAAAACGGCATCATGGATTGAAACGTAAATAATGCTTTCGTCGCTGACATTGCTGAAACCGCTTCTGGTAATTGTTTCCCTATCATCACCTCCCTATGAATCTGGAGTCAATCATCAAATGATCGAGCAAAGAAAGGATACAAATAATCAATCGATCAGACCCAGTTCACAATCTATGAGAATAAACTTTCAATGTATGAAAATTTCGTTGAATATTCACGTCACATAACATTCTTAGTCGATCACACACACCAGAACAATTTATAAAATCAGTATGAACCAGATAGAAATCAATTGAATTGCATTGAAAGATTTTTCACATCATAGTCACAAGTATCTGTCGTAGAGCACTTCAGACATTCCCAATTAGCACCGCCAAGATCGGCTGCATCAGCCACCCTCCCAATTCGAATCAAACAAGTAACGAAAACATCTTGGTGAAAAACAAATACGACAGATAATGATAATCGATCTCACGAGAAGATTAGCTTGAAATAAATGCTGTTATCTGAGCGGGATAAGAAATCTGCAACTAAGTTCTGTTCAACTGGTAGATAAGCTATTAGCATATTGAACGTTTGGAACGATATTTGCTGATTAGTCTTTCATTCTCATAGAATTGACTGAAGGTTTCTGTTCTGACGACGAAATTTCTACAATGCAAAAAATGTTGGAAGTAACAGCTTACGCATCGAACTTGGGGTATCTTTGCTCCGTGACGTTAATTCGGTGGAAAAAATCTATTGGTTGATATATGTCGTTGATTGATTGATGGAGTACTGCTGATGGTCCGAGCGTGGTCATGCTGGGCCCATTAAGCGAGACATTTTCGAATAAGTAATCTATTCCTATTGACTAATCGCATGTTGACAGTCTTTCTCATCTGTCATTCCATCAGTTTCTATTTTGGAATATTGGCGAAAGACACTCCTCCTATCATCAGGGGTTTTAGAACCGGGGATTCGAATAAATTTCGGAAAAGATAAGACATTTTGACCATTTTTCACTTTGAAATCTCCATTCTCCATCTCTTTATAAATGATCGACTAGATATTCGGATCAAAAATACTATTATAGTCCATCTCCACCATTTTATCAGTCAACAATTTCATATTTCGGTCATTAATATTCGTCTCTTTTGACATTCACTGTTCTATTAAAAAGGTATTGTCCAATTCTGCAACGATATCGAAGGCAGCGTCATTTGTTTTATCGTTTACAGTTCCAATTGTTTTCTTTGTCGAAATTTCAGAGTTTTTTCGCTATTCTCTAATTTTATCGGTCGTTGTTTTAGGTTTTGTAAACCGTTTTTCACATAAAATTGCGTGGTCAAGTATTTAGAATTTATCATTGAACAAATCGATCTGACACACCTGAAACTCGTAAATTTACGTCTAGAAATCATCGATCTCAGAATTCGCTTCAGATATGATATCGTTCATTAATACGTTAAAAAAGGCAATTTCAATTTTAGCACAGTTAACCATTACTTTCGATACGAACCAATCAATAGAAAAAAAGCAGCAAGATTTTACACAAAATTCTTCTGTTGAAATCCAAAAATTACAAAAAGATAATCGATTAAAACCTAAATTTCATAATTTACACGTAATTCAATTGATGTATTTAAACAAACTCTATAATTACAAAATAAATTAATATTTCCTTTAAAAAAACATTTTATAAAAATATCCCAAACAACGGCTCCTGCTGCGGTTGTTCCTGATCGTGTGATGGATTGAAGGCATCCGGGCCGATAGAGATGCCATTTGACATTTTTAATTTGGTGAACGTTTTTGATTATTTTTGAAATATTTGGAAGAAACTTCGATTTTCTCATAAAAAGAAATGATTTTCCGTTTGAGCCAATTGTAGATCGACGGTAAATACGATGGATGGTCCCATTTGATAATATCAATTTCGATACTCACAAATTGTCACTCTGTGACAAGTCCGAATCGATCAATTGCGGTGAATGACAAGTCACAATTGATCTACTACAACACGAATCCACAAACATACGCACCATCATATCATTCACCGCGACCTCAAAATCTGGCAACTGCGCATTTCGAAATTGAAAAACAGCTGTGCATGTGTTGCACTGTTTGTTTGTGAGGACACTGACCGGCCAGATGTTTCTCATCACCACAAACGAAACAGTTTCGAGTCATCGCACTGCAAATATGGCTATATGCCCGGTGTTGTTGTATTTGAAACATCTCCTTTCTGTCCGAGGACCGTCCAAAGCCGCTCCGTCCTCCAGTCGTCCACTATTCGCTTGTTTTCCTGAATTACTATGTTTTAACCGTTTATATGCCGATCCCATCATGCATATATACGATTTGATCATCACCCGAGCCATCACAACAATCTCAGACAACGACCAGTCGTCCAACGAGCAAGCTGATTTGATCTGCTGTTGAACGGAGTCCGGCAACCCCCGAATAACGGCGCTCTTCACTCACTCGTCGCTCGCATTAGGGTCAATCAAATGCACTAACATTTTGATGTTCGCCACATAAACGTCCATGCCATCGGCCAGTCTTCTGCGGCATAGTTCGTCAAACGCTGTTACTTTGTCGATACAGAAGGCCCTTTGCGTTGCATTCTTCAATTTCCCGTATTCCAGTTTCTCGTCGTCCGCCAAACCGTCGTAGACAGTGAACGCTCCAAAAACAGCGGCAATATAGTTTGCAAATCTTCCAATTTCTGGAGACGCGCCACCAACTCGAATTGGGCGATCCATTCGGAAAAATCGTCTGTTCCATCGAAACGGTCGATTACGTCTCCCAACTTGATCGACATGTTCTGCCGCGATAGTTTGTAGCAACACAAATGAAAAATAAGCAAAAATTTATTTTCACTGACAAATTAATTCACTTCAAATCACGCGCCACTGACTGTCGAATATTTAAACAAAAACGATTAATCACTTTCTCCATCACAATGTTGATCTCAATATTTTAGGTAAATTGTGAGGCACTTAGTACCTTCACAATTAAATTTATTTGTATAAAAATATAATCTTTTAGTGTATATAATTAATATAATAGCGCACCTGAGAATTAATTTCAATCGTCTGATTTGCAACAGTAGACTTGAGGTCAAAATTATTCAATCTTGCAAATTTGTATGTGAGGATCTTGCTCTATCACGACTTTCTTTTTATAAATAGATCGAAAGGAATGATCGTTCAAAGATCAATCGTGTTTTTAAAAGTCTAAAAATGACTTTTGAAACCAAAATCTAAATTTAATTAAGTTGTAAGACGTAAATTAAGGATTAGTCAGAAATTAATTAACTTTTTCTTTAATAAATTTTATTTTACTTGCTATAATATAAAATTCTTTCTTTTTATATCCTTTATATGATAATGCATCTGAGAATTAATTTCAATCGTCACTTCTATTTTACCAAAAGATTAAAATAATTAATTAATACTTTTTATTCTATTATTCAACAATATTATCAGAACAATAAATGTCTAAAATGTTGTAATTTTGTAAACATTACTTGCATAATCATTTTAAATATTTTTATTTTGTTAGAACATTTTAGGGCGCACCCCAGCTGTTGTCCCAAGATTTTCCAAATTTCCATAGTTCCACCCAGCCCCTTGTCCTTTCTATGAACTAACTTGCGAATTCTTAATATGACTCAGAGTACGGGAGGGAATTACGGAGATGTTACATCCAGTATCCACAAAATAATCTACGACTGCATTAGTTTTATCGATTAGAGTTGCAGTTACGGTAAAGGTAGTGTTGAACGGCTGACTTAAGAAATTTAGAAAAATGATGGGTTGCTTGTTTTGGTTGAGCAATCGCAAATACCCTGTCCTGGATTATTTGTTGTAGGGATGATCGTCCACTATCTGCCCTTTGCTGTGAAATTCCTCAACCACCTCGGCGAGATTTGATACTCGATAGACTCGATAGATTCGATAGACTGTTATTAATTAATCTGCCCTTTGCTGTGAAATTCCTCAACCACCTCGGCGAGATTTGATACTCGATAGACTCGATAGATTCGATAGACTGTTGTTAATTTTACAAACTAATTACTCGAGTAACATAGTTGTCTTAAAAGTCATCCTCGATTTCGACCATTTTAAGTGTACACTGTCGGCCACGTTTTCTTTGAATGTACTCGTTAAGCTTTTCAAAGTACTCGAACTTTGCACAGATTCTATATCATGGACATGATTTTGGTTTTTCAACATGAGATACAATATCAATTATTGAAAAACAACACAATTTCGTTAATTTGTACAATTGGCAATCCTTTTATTTGTCAACAATCAATTTTTTAAAAAACTCTTTCACACAACAATCATTTTTTTTCTTGATGTAACATTAAATTTTTTCTTTTATTCATTTTTTACCATACAAGTACAGTGCTATTTTTCTTTACACAGCAAACATATACAATGATAAAAATATAAACAATTAATTTTTCAACGGATAATTAATCTTCCAGCTTTGCTCATTCAAAGAGTAAAATCAAGCTCCAAATAGTTTATTGAAAACATTCTGAATTTTAATATTGTGCTTTTCTTTTTTTACGATTTATCTAGATTTCAACGAGAAAACTTGTCTTTCTTGGTTATAAATTACAGATAAATTAATTTATTTAATTGTCTAAAAGCTAACATAATAGATAGAAATAATTATATGATTAATGTAGTGCTTTCCAACCTTTTTGTACCGGCACCCCCCTTTAAAAAACAAATTTTTGATTAATTTTTTGTTACACCTATTCGATTTTTTGGTTTGTATTTGAAAGTGGAACAACTGGATTAATGGGATAAAGTCAATGAAGTGAGAAAGGGGCCGTAGTTAAAATCGCAATTGATGGATGTAACCAACGGCGAGCCCTTCAGTTTACATGTTTTTGTTTAGTCTCGTTCCAAAGGCACCCTGGTGCACAATATCTGGTGTTTTCTTGAAAGGTAGCATGGTAGATGAAAATGATGAATTTGAACGATATTTTATAAAATTTGCATTCGAAATGGCAATGTCTTGTGGTTTTTTGTTGGTAAAAACATACTGGGCTTGATTATGCGTTGTTAATTGTTCGATTCGTTTCAAACGAAAGCTCTTTTGGGTAGAATAATCCGGGTTTCCAGTTTCCCCGGCCTTGTCCTTTTTATCATTTTCCTCCTTGAATTTTTAAAATCTATATCAACCATATCGTTTGGAAAAGTTATGTTGGCTTTTGTAATATTTGCGAAACCAAGTCAAATATAAAGGACCTCTGGATTTGAAGATCTTGACACTCCTAGAGTATTGTAGTATCTGAATCGAATACAACATAATGTATTTCAAAGAACGATGATTTTGTTTTAAATAATTTTTACAAATCTTTAAGATTGACAATAGAACGACAACTGTCAATCATTTTGCCTAACTTGATCAAATTTTTTTTAATTTGCTTGCATCGATCTTTACTTTCAAATATTCCTCGAACAATATTCGAAAGATTTAGTGTTTCAACTTGTTAAATTAATCATTTTTTTCTCAAAATATTTCGAACCGTTATAAATCATTTTGCTTTGTTTTTTAAAATAATCTTCAAGTTACGGAGATTCTTCAAATTCTCATAAACACATTAATTATGGTATATTGATCACGATAACGAAAATGCATTTTAGAATAACATTTTATTTCATTTCACATATATAAATTTTCTCAAATTCCAAGTACTCAAAATTCTGACGATAATTCACACATAATTTTCCCAAAATAACAAAATTGTAAAATTAGTCATTCAAATTACGCACATAAACTCCTTAGTGCGCATAAGCACGTCCCTAATTCATCAAACCACAGTAAACAATATGTTCCAAAATTTTCAAGGTGAAATCAAAAAAGTGATCCGGCTAAACAAAAACTTCATTTTATATAAATTTCAAAATTGTTTTTCACAATTAATATTTTATTTAATTTTAAATTAATCTTGAAATAGATAAGAATTTGACTTTTTTCGTTTGACATATATTATCAGATTTTTGGTTGGCAAATGTTTGATCAATCCATTTCATATTTAATAATCCACCATTAATAAATAGGCGAACAAAATCCACATTACAAATGATAACATTATTTAAATGCATGCAAAAAACGACTGTTAAATATTATATATTTAACATATCTCTATAATCTTTATTTATTTTTATATATTTAACATATCTTTTAATATTTAATTTTAATTATTTAAATTAATTTTTTAACATATAATTGTATATATACATCACTTATATAAATGAAAAAAGGCAACAAGCAATTCTGCGATATTGTAAGTCATAACTATAAAAGTTCAAATTTTGAAACGATAAATTCGACATTATTGATTGTCTTCTGGACAAGGAGAGAAGAATATATTTGAAATATAATAGAAACAATGATGAGTATAAATAGGAATGTTTTTAAAATTAGGAAACAGTAGTTAAATATATAAAAGATAAATGTTATATATTTAATATTAACGACTGTTAATATTAAAATGATTGTAATTGTTATAACAGAGGAGAAATAAATTCAACTTATTCAATTTATTAAGAGTTCATACATCCTGGAATCTCTCGGGATTTCTCCTCGTCCAGTCATATCTTTTGGATAATATACCTTATTATTGTTAATCATGATAAGCTATTAAAATATTGCAGCAAAAACGGAGCCGTGCCGCGTTAAAAGCATAATCGTAATTTATATTTGTTAGTCGATATCTTAATTGAATTAAAAACAGGAATTCAAACTTGTTACCAAAAAAACCGATAAAAACAAAATCATAAAACATACGAAAATTTATTACGAAATAATTGAAACCATATTTAAAAAATGTTAAATAAATTAATAAAGATTTGAATAACTGTAAATAATAATTTGATAATAATAATTTATAATAATTATATTCTTCCTAACATCCCACTTTCTTAACAGATCTTAGCCATTCTATATTACGTATTATTTTTTCCATTATTATTTTCCAACTCATAACTTGGATCATGAATCGTTTTAGTTTATCCATATGGTCCTTCATATCTGTTGTCGTCTTTTACGCGACCTTTTTTTTACCAAACTTTATTTATTTCAGTGTCTGTTTTCCCACTTTTCATTTTGAGAATTAACTAAATTTTGATTTTTTAAAGCTGTTTGTATTTGTTCACCTCTGTTATTAGTTCTTTCTGTGCGTCCCATTCTCTGTTAATTTTAAAACCGAAAACTATATCCGCCGGACTTATATTTAATGATTTTTGGCCAGTAGCATTTAAACAAAATTCAATTTTAGGAAGTATATCCACCCAGTTTTTCTTTCTATTTGTCTCCACTGCCGTGTTAATATAATCTTGAATAATCCTAAATTGCCTCTCAATTATTCCATTTGTATTGTTGTGGTATGAACTTGAAAATTCTAACTTGATATGAAACTTCATACGTTGTTCTAATTAATTTTGATTCAAAAGTTCTTCCACGATCAACATGAATTAACCTTGGTGCCACAAATCTCAATATCCAATTGTTTAAAATAGTTTTCGATGTTGTCTTTTCATCTTGCTTAGTTATTGCGGTCAGTGAAACATCTACTAAACTGGTCAATTAAACCTAATATGTGTTGAGTGTTAGTTGTGTTTTTATTAAAAGTAAAAGAACTCTTATTTTAAAATATATTTCTTATTTACAATTAATTACAATTGATAATCAAAGTGTTTAAAAGATTAACGTTTTACTTGGNNNCTGGCCGATTTTATATTAATTTCGAGAGTCTTAGCGACAACTCGAATGATTGTATTTTGACGGTTAAAATCACACTTTACAGCGTGATATATAAAAGATATGATATATTTAATATATAAGATTATATATATAAAAAATATAAGATTATTAAGAAAAAGATTAACCTTTCTTTTTTTTTCTTTTTTTTTCACGCTATTTCAGTGTGATTATTTTCTTTAAGTAATATTGCCTCACACTATTTCAGCGTGATTATTTTCTTTAAGTAATATTGTCTCACACTATTTCAGCGTGATTATTTTCTTTGAGTAATATCGTCTCACACTATTTCAGCGTGATTATTTTCTTTAAGTAATATTGTCTCACACTATTTCAGCGTGATTATTTTCTTTGAGTAATATTGTCTCACACTATTTCAGCGTGATTATTCTCTTTAAGTAATATGGCTTCACACTACTTCACGATTCATGGGATACTGTATTATATGCAGTATCTAGACTTCCTCGTGGTTTATATAACTAAATTCTTTTGTTAAAATAACCTTTTAAATTCTTTCTTTAAGATAATCTTTTAAATTCTTTTTCTGTAGTATTCATGTAAATTAATGCAAAAATTCACAAGAATTATTTTTCAATATGTTAAATTTATTTCCATTATCAAAATTTAAATTAAATAAACAATTTATAATAATTTTTATTTTCGACGCTTCCACTTCACTAAAATTAGATAACTAGAATAATTAGCCGAAATTTTATTTTAATTTAAATTTATTATTTATTATTTGATTCTTAATTATTTGATTTATTTATATAAAAAATATAATTTTATATTTATTTATCATAAATATTCCATCTATGAAAAATATAAATATTTGTAAATATTTATTAATTTAAACAATAAATACATATAAATTATAAA
>MQRK01100257.1:0-20291 GCA_001938485.1 Girardia tigrina
TAGGTATAAAATTTCTCACATGTCTAGAAAAAAATTATTTTCCTCTTTTTAGTGCATTGGTAATGCTTGAAAAACGTGGTTGTTTTTATAAAAAAATTTTTTTATTAATAATATTTTACCCATCAAAAAGTTGTCCACATGGTGAAAAAATTGAAAAAAAATGAAAAATTTGAGACCAGAGATGATCAGAGGAATACCATTGATGAAAGAGTTCGGAATAGAATTGCAATGGAAAGAGCGGAATTATCAGGAAAAAGAGAGAAATGGTAGTCAAGTGGACTAGGTCTAGTGAGAATAGAGGATGATTAGCTTAACCGCCTGAGACAGATAACGGCACTCAGCATTGGCGCACATAGACCTCAAAAATACAAGACCTTCTAATCCTCTCACACGACTTTAAATACAAGAGTTCGAGCCTTCAGTGCTGAATAAGAGCATTTAATGAAACGAAGAAATGCAGTTCAATATCTTTCAATTCGTTATAATAGGTCATCAAGTATGAAAATTGTAGAACGTTTATAGTGTCAACGTTTATTGATAATTTACCAATACAAATATTTACGTCATTCATCAAAGTATGCACCTATATTATGGACACACTTTTGTCATTTAAGTGGCAGCTTGTCTGAATAAAAATTAGGTGGACGAAAATTGAAAAATTCCTGGAAGGCCATGTTTACGGCATTGTCGAAATAGATTTTTTTCCCATCAAAAAGTTTGTTCGAATTGAAGAAGAAATGGTAGTCAATTGGACTAGGTCTAGTGAGAATAAAGAATGATGCAGAAGTTTCAACTCAAGTTTTTGTGGTTTAGCATTGTCGTGGAGCAAGATGGTAGTCAACCTGTTTACCAAATGCGACTGGATTACATGTGCGATAGATTACTAAAAGCTCAATATGAGCTTCTTTTGATAAATGATGTGATTTTGATTGTGTATAATTATATAATTCATTATTACATTTATAACTAGAAAGCATAATCAAGCAAGCATTTCAACACTTTTGTTTGTGCTTTTCCTTCAACTCATGTGG
This sequence comes from Girardia tigrina, assembly GCA_001938485.1. Classification (NCBI taxonomy): domain Eukaryota; kingdom Metazoa; phylum Platyhelminthes; order Tricladida; family Dugesiidae; genus Girardia; species Girardia tigrina. The sequence goes on from MQRK01100257.1 coordinate 1,032, forward strand.
AATCTACACTATTGATGTTTCGCACGGTTTCTGATGCTGATGTACCACATAGAGACTCGTACTTTATAATAGTTCGGATTTCTGTCTTTCCTTTTATAAAATAGAAAAAAAATAAAAAGAATAGAAGAAACCATCAAGAGAAGGAAGGTAAAATTCGACGGACATCAAATAAGAAAACAAGCACTAGTGTATAATTTGTTTTCCACTAATACGTGGAATATTTGTAAAATTCTCTTACTTTAATGTATGTGGTTGTTATTGTTTTGTGTGTTTGTGTGGTTCTTGGCATTTTTGATTTGTGTGTCGCAATGTGTCGTAAATATTATTAACATTAATGGAGGAGTGAATCAGATTGGAAATTGAATTGGGAAAAGAAAAAAGAGAAGATTAAAAGAAAGAAATTAATGACCGTGTTTGGATTCCCCATCCGCAATAAAATAATTGTAATTAAAATTATAAACCAGACCTGTCGCGAAACTCTTACTCGGATTACATGTTGGAAAATAACAACGAATCAGCTCCGAGTGTCAAACAAAGTTAATCAGGAATCAGCAACAGACCCCAAAGATAAAGACGAAAACCGAATTATTTGAACGAGTATGTAGTGGATATAGATTCTTGTGACGAAGAATCTTGGGGGAGTGTTACACATGTTAAATTTATTTATTAAATGAAATACACCAAGGCCCCGCTTTGCGTCTCTATTCGGTTCCGAAAGTTCAGACGCTAAATGAGTTTCGACGCATAACGAATATGTGGTAATATCGATCAGATGACTATTACAATATATCTATCTAAATAAAAATCAAAATAAAACAAATGTTTATCAAGAAATAGTACGGAAATTGGGCTCTTGATCCATTAAAACTAATTAATAATATAAAATCAGTAAATAGTAAATAGGCATTATGAATATAATTATCAAAACTTCTTTCAAAATCAAAATTTAGCAATTTATGCTTCACAGAACTGATCTGTTTACCCTCGACTTCTTTCGTGATTAGGGTCATCTTGATTAAATATCTGCAGAGCTTGATCAATTAATTGAAAAGCTTGAGCTAAACGTTTCGTCGTTAACGTTTGTTCTACGGCAATATCTTCGATTTTTTCCTCAGAATCACTACTGTGTGCTGTCTGAAATTCAATTTTCATTAATTGAGAAGTTGTTATCTCTTCATTGTGCAAATCCAATAGTTCTTCTATATCTTCGACCTCCATTCCTGAAACTTGCAATGCGGATGCTAAGTCAACTATCTCTTTAATTGCAGTTATCCTATCATTATTTTTGTCATTTTCCAATGGGCTATGTACGCATTCCGGTCATAATTTACACCAACCACCGTGCATGCTTTTGTTGGACACTTCATTCCAAGATCCTGCAATATATTTAATCCCATCTAATAGAGTGAAGTTTTTCCAGAACGTTTTCATTGTAATATTATCAATTCCTTCGTGGCTGTGAAAAGTTACCTGAAATTTTATATGGCAAAAAATAAAAAATCAATCGACACAAAGCGAATAGACGAAAAGCGGGGCTTTGGTGTATTTAACATGAAAAAATATGGATAATTATTTGTTTAAATAATATATATTAAAAGGTATTTGTGTTATTTCATAGATTTGTTAGTCGTTGTTACATATATCAAAACAGGAAAACCTTATTCTTAGAACATTCATTGAATATTTATGAAGTTATAGTTCTGATGATAAAATAATTGTCAACTATAATTAAAGAATTGTTCGGGTATTTTTTTACACTTTAATGGTATATAACTTTAAAAATAATTAAAAAAAGACATTAGAGACATTAAAGACATTGATTTACCTGCCGCGCGTGGGGGCTACATTGAGGTAGTTCTCCTGTACAAATAATCCACCCAGATTGTAGTCCTCAAAAAACAAGTCGAGTTTATCGGATATGGTACTCACGGACTCATGAGAGAACACACGCTTCACCACATCAAATGGACCGAGCTTAAATTCCTTATGACCCTGACGGGCATCTGTTCTGAGTTGCTCGGCCTCAAGGCTTCCGGCAGACCACATCTGTAGATTATTGAAAACCTGCCTCATGTCGAAGTTAGAGGCACTAATTATCTCGTTGAGACACTCATCTGGAATCGCGATACGCTCTTTGAACGAAACTGATTTTACGGCACCTTTGATTTGCTCCAATGTCAACTGTCGGTATCTTAGATCATACACATAATTTCCTATTGAGCGTAGTTTCATTGATTGTCGGTCATTGCAGATGCAAATGATGGGACATTGAGTCGATTTTATGATACTGATGAGTTCTGTGATTCCCCCTCGGTCTTCAACACCCGACATTCCATCAATTTCGTCCATGATGATACAATATTTCAGATCTGGACACAAGACAATCATCAATCGGTCAGGCGATCAAATAAACAAATAAAAAATTCTCGTTTAATTATTTTAATTAACTGCAGAGCTCTCCATACATGGATCAAACTGTTTTTTGGATATTCTATATGTTTGAAAACATGTTTCGTCAGTTCTGTAAGACAGTAAATTGCTGTTGTATTTGAAGATAATAATAAAATATATTTTCTGGATTTATTGATAGAAAAACCGCATAATAAATTTATGACGAAAGGTTTTTGCACTGGTTTTTGTGACCCAAAATATAATATTAACGTGATCAAATGAAATCGTCACGTCCGTACTAGAATTGCTGAGCATACCCAATCAAGTAGAAAAAGCTCTATTTTAGATCACATTAAGAGCTGTCATGGAACTTACAGGAGAGTAAATGAGAGTGATTTTCGGGTTTTGATTAGTAATTTTCACTGTAACTATGAAAGGACAATTACTGAAGCACTGTCAATTGAGTTTCATAAACCTTGTTTAAATGTGCAAAGTGATTCGTTCAATCATATTAGAGTATTCTGATGTAAGACATGGTGACGTAATGGTCTTCCGACTATAAATACAACAGCGACTTACTTTCTTATAGAACTGACGATGCCACAAAAGTGGCGAAACATGTTTTCCATATAAAATTTTTAATTAAAATGACTTTATTGTTTTTTTAATATAAAAAGAGCATTTGCGGGAAATTCTTTTATTCATGTTTAACTTCAAGAAGTGTCATCGATTCTCAAAAAATGATACAATCACTGCCAGAGCCTGTCAGAAATGGTTTAAGAGGTTCAGAAAAGGCGATTTTGATCTGAGCGACAAAGACCGCGGTAGACCACTAAAGCATTTTGAAGACAATGAACTGACGCGTTAGGTGTGACTCAGCAAACAATTTTAAATCGCTTGTATGACATGGACAAGATTCAGAAAGAAGGACGAGGGGTGCTGCATGAATTGACTGAACACAACGTGCGAACTTTTGCTTGATCGCTGCAACGCAAGTCATCGAATTATCACTGGTGATGAAAAGTACATTGATTTCGATAATCCGAAACGAAAGAGATCATTGACAGACCCAGGAAAGGCGCCAAAGATGAATCCCAAGCATAAAATCCATGGAAAGAAGGTGCTACTCTGCATATGGTGGGGTTAGAAAGGGATTTTGTATTATGAACTTCTGAAACCAGGCGAAACTGTTACACCAGCTCGTTATGGAGAGAATTTGCCACCAAACGATAGGAATGGACCTCAAGACACGAGTGCCCGATACTACCTCACGAAAATGCGAAACCTCATGTTGCCAAACCGGTCATAAATACAATAAAAGAACTTAACTGGAAAATTTAACTCTATCCGCCTGCTCTCCTGACATTGCTCCATCGATTATCACTTACTTCGATTAATGGCTCACGAATTGGCGGAACAGAAGTTCACAAAACACGAAGAAGTGCAAAAATGACTCGATAAATGGATTGCTCTCGAAACAACGGAAATTCGTTTTTGATGGAATCCATAAATCACCAATCAATTGGAATAATATTTTTGTTAATAATGGCTTTTATTGTTAATAAAATTTTCATAAATTTTTTGGAATTTTAATTTTTTAAATAGTAAAAAACGAACTTTCATATTTGTACACCAAATATTTATATTGGGTTGATGCATAAGTTCCCGCCGTTACATGAAACTATTCGTTCTACAAAGACTTTTTGATGTTTGGCGAAGTGTTATATGCCATTAGAAAGCCCGTGCTATGCTCTAAAGTAATTGTTTTTGTCTATATAATTTTTTTGTCTTTTTTTAGAACCGTCAAATGGATTGTGCCGTGTATGGAGAGGACGCTATAGCTGAGAGAACTGCTCTAGATTGGTTTGAAAGGTTCAAACAAGATAATTTCGACCTCAACGACGCTCCTCGTTCCGGAAAACCAGTCGAGATGGACGAGGACCAACTCGGGGATCTTTTGAAGGACATGTCGCCAGACATGCAGAGAATTGACCGAAAAGATGAATTGTTATTTTGCGACAATTTCACGCCACCTTCGGTCGATGGGTCTCACTAAAAAGCTTGGAGCTCGGGTCCCGTACGAACTCACCCAAAAACAGAAAGATAAGCGGCTTTCCATTGCTGCTCAAAATCTCGCTCGACACCAAGGAACCCATGGCCACAGGCAACGTTTCTTATACAGAATTATCACTGGAGACGAGAAATGGTGTCTCTATGTGAATATGAAGCAAAGGAAAGAGTGGGTGAGTCCTGGAGAGAAGCCCAAGCCCAGGATCAAGAAAGACCTGCACCCGATGAAGGCAATGATTTGCGTATGGTGGGATTGGGAAGGTCTAATCCACTGGGAAATGCTTGGAAAGAACATGACAGTAGAAAAGAATCTCTATAAAGCCCAATTGCATCAAGTAAATGAGGTAATTCAACAAAAAAGACCGGATCGTCAAGGCCACGTAATCCTCCTCCATAACAATGCTCGACCACACACCGCAAAACTGTCAAAATGGCACTCCAAGAGCTCGGTTTGGAGGTCCTTCAACATCCTCCCTATTCCCCAGACCTCGCCCCGACAAATTACCATCTCTTCCGCTGCCTTTCAAATGAAATGAGGGGTCTTAGCTTCGAAAATCAGGATCATCTTGAGAATTGGATCACCAACTTCTTTTAGACTCGACCTAAGGATTTCTGGCGAAATGGAATCAACAAACTGGTGGAAAGATGGGAAGAAGTAGTGAACAATGAAGGAGAGTACATAATTGATTGAAGTGTTATTATTTTGCTGTTAAAATTTTATGATTTCATTAAATTGGTTGTGATTTCATTATTTTGATTGTTAAAATTCTTTGATTTCTTTGAAAATAAATGTTTAAAAAACGGCGGGAACTTATGCAACAACCCGATATATATATATATATATATATATACAAAGAGAAATAGAAGAAAAATTTGAATTTTTAAAGTGGAAAATGAAAATACGTTTTATATACGTGGTTGCCCAATAAGTACTCGGACTATCTATGATGGAATATTTCTTAATAATTATTTTCGTTATCAGATTAGTCAGTTTAGACATGGGTGAGAATCAGTGTTTGAAGAATCACAGTGTGGGCGCCCATATGAAATTTCTAATGAAAAGAAAGCGGAGTGTGCCAGGATGTGAGGGAGGAGCGGCGAAGAAAGCTGTCGGAGATATTGAATGTGAGTAAAGGAATCATTTTGAGTGATCCAGGAATTCGGAAATTGTCATCCAAATTCGTTCCATGCATCCTCACCATGGAGATGTGTCAAAACTAGCTGGAAAGCTTCTCAGTAAATATTCACCTCTTTGATGAGCATGGAGACAATTTCTTGAAGAATATCATGACTGAGGATGAAACACCACTGTCATTGTATCTTCCAGAGTCTAAAAGAGAATCAGCTGAATGAATCTGTTTCCAAGAAGCTCCGATCTGCCACATCCCATCGGAAATCTGTGATGCTGAGCATTTTCTGGGATTACACTGGTGTCTTATTAGTCGATTTTGCTGGAAAAGGTGTTCACATAAACTACACGTACTAAAGTAATCGTATTCAGAAGTGCAGACGTGATCGACGAAAACTGCATGGCTATTACAAGACAATGCTCCTATTTACAAAAATGCTGAACCAATTTCGAAAAGTGAATTTGTGTTACACCCTCCATACAGTCCGGATCTCGTGCCAAGTGATTTTTACATATTTAGTAACATGAAGAGACATTTGAGTGGCCAAAATTTTGAAAATGATGATGATCTGCGTCAATGCGTGCAGGATTTCCTGAAGGAGCAGCCACCAATTTTCTACAAAAATGCTTTCTTGGAACTTGTTGATCGTTGGAAGAAGTTTGTGGCTCATGGCGGGTCTTATGTTGAGAAATAGTACATTTATATGATTAGTGTTCCTGTGTTGTAATATGAGGCTCCTGTTATTTTGCTTTCTTACTTAGTCCTGGTACTTATTGGGCACATCATGTAAATAACTGTGACATTTAAAGTGCTATTTTTGTTTTGTAAAAAAAGTCAATTGAAACAGTCACAATTAATTCGGAAGCGCTCATAATCAACTCTGAAGAAGTCATAATCATTTGGGAATTTATCGAAATAAGATTTCAAAAACATTAATTATGTTTTAAAACAGTCATACCTTTGTTCCAGCATCGACTGTTAAACGACTCCTTAGATAATGCGGCTACTTCAACAAGGTCCTTCTTTGACCGGGAACTTGAGGCATTATATTCTCTGATAGTGTAACCAAGTTGGCGGCATACCACATGCGCTGTAGTGGTCTTACCGATACCAGGGCTGCCTGACAACAGAGCTCCCCGGAAATTCTCTCCATCATCATTTGACTTCTTGAAGCCAAGTTGATAGTTTTTTTCCCAGTTTGATAACCAGGCGAACAACTTGTTCGCAGGACTACGGTCTCCATGTTGACCGATTATCTGTTTTAATGTTGTTGGGCGATATTTATCTACAAATAATGTCGGGACTGTGGCATTACTGTAGTTGGTACTCTGTTTGACTATTGTCTGTGATTATGTGTAATTAATTGTGTTTCAGAAATATTTATTTATGTAAATACAAGGCAAAAATGCGAATACAAAAATCAATTTTACAGTTAAAAAAAGTTTTTTTTATCCTTCATTATGTTTGTTAAAAGAAAGTGAGAGTTGGAAACGAGATTTTTTGAAAAGGCTGAGATAAAATAGATTTTAAATCTTTTGAATTTTTAATTGATTGGTGCTGAAATGCATGCTGAAATGGTTGCAGATGAGAGGAATCTCGGTCGAATATCTAAATTATATGAGAATTTCCGCGCTATTTGCACCGGAAAACGGGATTCGGAAACGAAGAAAATAATTTTCCGTTAGTCAGGTCTAACGTATTGCCGAAACGAGCTTTCGGACGAAGGTGATAATTCCACTATTATTCTGTTAAAACATTTTCAACATATCTTTATTTTCATCTCTTAATGTTCTTAATATGGCGACACACGACCACGTGACACCAATTATCAAAGGACCGGAGACATTCCATGGGTCAAGAGTAAAATTCCTAACAAGCCTTGAGAGATATTCAAAGATTTTGAGATTTAAAGAAAGAAAAGCGATATTAGTTACAGCATTCATGACTTCAGAGGCGATAAACAAATATTAGAAAACACAATGAAACAGCTGGGAAACAAGAATGAGAAGTACATTCTCAAAAGAGAAAAATATCTTGGAGATAATGAAGGAGCTTGTAGAGATTAGAATCGGGGATAAAAATCCAACAGAAGTATTTAAAAAGATTGATGAACTAGTGAAGAAACTAGTTGAGAAAAAAACTGTGGAAAAAGGAACTTTCAGATCTAGCGTACGCCATCGAAGATAGAGAAATGACTCAGAAATGCCACAAAAGCAGATAATATAAAGAATATTCAAAAGAAAATTTACGAATTTGAGCTGAAAGACAAGAATATAAGAGTGGACGCGTACACGACAAATGAAAATAAAGAATGGAAGAAAGTAGAATAGAGAACCAGAACACGAGATACGAAGAGATAAAGATCGAAGAACCAAGAAGAAATTATTAAAGCGAGAAGTATCATAAATTAATACCGTTTTTAATTTAATTTAATTAAATTTAAACGCATCTCTTAGGTGATTTTATTGAATAAGCACACCGGTGAGTTCATTAATTGTAGCTGCCCACACGTTTATTTAGTTCACCTAAATTTATAATAAAATTTATGTATGGAGAATGGCGATAAATCCTTTATATTTTAGCACACTCTTATAACGCACTCTGTGTGGATAGCTACAATTAATAAACTCACCGGTCCGATTATTCAATAAAGCATGGTATTAAATTGAGGATTCCGTCCACCACCATCAAGTCTTTTGCGTTTGCTGTTTTTTTCCTTATATAATTCCATTATTTTAATTAATTTTTCCTATTATGAACACCACTCAATATCTCTTTTTTGATTAATATTTAACACCATTGCAACTGCATCGTTACCTTCTTTTTCAGCTCATTTAACCCTAATCCAACTGGGTAGTGTCTTTTGTACATATGTCATGTTTGAAGTTTTTTACTAAAAACTGCTTTTTGAACCATGTCAATAAAGAAATAAATGAACTAAAAATCCTAATTTTCATACTGTTTTACCATTGCTTTTCATGTGTACAAAAGACACATTTCAGTACGTTACGTTAGTGAAACTACCCAGTTGGATTAGGGTTAATAAAGAGATAATTTTTTTTGATTTGCTAGTTCCCTTCTTTTTATTAGCTTACGTTCTATATAGGTATAAACGTGTATCTATAGAATTTAGAAACCCATTTTTGAAGGCTTTTTACTCAATCAATTTTCTTCAAACTTTGCATACTTACTCATTCTCGATGACAATAAATGATTATGTGAAAATTTGATCGAAGAAACTTTTTTAAGATCCAAAAATCGGGAAAAACGGAAAATTCTGAGTTCCCAAACAATATTAATTGCAAGATATCTACTTATAAATTATCAGTAGTTTATACTAAATTTTAATGTGTTTTCTTGTTAAATTATTTTTTTAATTAAGTATTTGTAGGCAAAGTAGAGAGTTCTGTTTGCAGAGAGAATGGATAGAAAAATTCAATTTTTTGATTTACTAGTTAAAATAATATTCACTTACTTTATTTGTAGCTTTTGTAAATGTTTTAAACAATACTTTTTGAACTCTAATTTTAAATAAACATTTTAAATCGTACAATTATATTTATATTTAATGAATTATCATTTTAAAATGTTTTACATTTTTCTGTTTAAATTCAAAAAAATTACGATATTACCGAATTCCTACCAGCAATAATAACAGTAATAATAATAACGCATATTATGTAATAAGTAATTATTATCGAGTGTCTCACCGGTGCCGTTTCCATGTCTGGTTTATTGATGATCGGTTTCGCAGACAAAGATACCGATTTGATTTCGGTTTTTTGAGATTCTTTGACGAATTTCGGGAGAACTTTAGAAGTGGATGGAATTTCGATATGGTCTGTCACTGCAGCTGTAGCTGTGGTCGGCTTGGATTGAGGCTTTGTCGACTTTACTTCAGAAACTTTGTTCTGAGTTTGTTCAGATTTTTTGGCACTTGTCGGTACCGAATTTATAGGTTTTCCATTCGATTTGCGAATCAAATCGAATAATTCATCTTCATTGATTTGTTTTGTATGCAGTTTATTGGCCTGGACAAAAATTATATAGCTTTATCTTAAAGGCGATTGTTGTTTAAAGTTTAATTAAAGTTTTCAAAAGGTTCTATACAATGTGATTGGCGAATGTTGATCAGGTATTCTTGGAACTAATGTTTCAACTATTTTAAATGCTATCATAGAAATTAACAAAGAAAAAAGAATAGGAAACCCGTTATAGATAAGGAAACAAAATCAGTTGGAAAATAGCGAGTTGCAGGCATTGGATTTGGGGAAGCAATACAATTTGAAAAAAAAACTAATCCTCCAAATGTAACGATATTATTCGCTTGCTCAAATAATTAAAATGATTCAAAACATATCACGAATTGATTTAATTTAATTTAATCACACCGCTTAGGAGTTAAATCAAATGCAAGACATCGACATTTGCATGAAGATGGCTCGATAACGGACTAGTGACTTGCGCCTCTGCCTTCGCTTCGTCACGGCGAAGAGTTACACTCTCTTACAAGGTGGAACTAGGGTTTTTGACTGCGTGTTGTTAAGCAGTACCGTCTCTGATCATTTCCTCGCTGATAATGTATAAAAGGTGTCGGCTAAAGTGCTTGGCGCACATTTCAATGTTACGTTTTGCGACTCTTGTGGCGTATGTTTTAACTTCATCGTCATTCCATCCAATGGCGTGAAGGAGGGAAACGTTATCAGTGTTCCATCTTCCTAGACTTCCGATGACGAAGGGAAAAATCTTAATTTCGTCTTTACATGGCGTTCCAGGAGGTCCATTTGAACATCAAGGTAGTAGTCGCATGATCTTGTGTAAGCGTCGTGGAATTGTTTATCTGCGTCCCAGGGGCTTTTTACTTCGATTATCCATGCGTTGGGTTCGAGGTCGACGTAGATGTAGCTAAAGAGCCAGAGTTCTACTTTTTACAGAGTCGAGATCTGGACACTTGTACTTGGAATAACAGTTGTACCAGATTTAAAATATATTTTTCATTAAAATTAAAATTAGAGAGCCAATGAAAATTGTTTATTCATTTCGACAGATTAACCGTCATCTTCAGAACAACTGATTTTTTTTTAAAAAAATGAATTTAGATACGGTATCCGACCCTTTCTTCGAAAACTAGTTCTTTGAACGATCAATTTTTCAAATGCATTTTTTTTGAAAATAAATTTTTTATCGAATATAACTTCTTTCGTTTTCGAAGAACTCGTTTTCAAAGTTGTGACAGTAAACCATAATCTTGATGCACAATCACGATACTTCTTTTTTCCTTGTGGGCTTTCATTTTTAATGTATAAAGTTCAAGCAGTACCAGACCGGAACGCTAACAAAAACGTAAAGGCGCAGCAGCGAGCCAGAAAGTTGAAATCTGATTTTCTTGCGAAGAAAAAATGTTGCATTATGGATGATGAGACTTTCGTGTTCTGTAAGTTTTCCAAGTTACCCGGACAAGAATTTTACTCTGCAACTAAAAGAGGAGGAGTTGAAGAAAAATTTAGAAGCAAGAAAAATTCTAAGTTTCCCAAAAAATGTCTTGTTTGGCAGGCTATATTTTGATGCGGAAAAAGGAGTAAATGCTTTGTCACATCTGGCACAATAAACACAGAAGTCTATGTGGAGGAGTGCTTGCAAAATCGTTTATTACCATTCATAAATTACCACGGAGGTCTTACTTTCTTATTATTATTGGTTCCAGGAATTCCACATGTTAAGTGGAAATCCACCCTATTATCTGGAAGTTTCTTGATGCTCTTAAAAAGAACAAAATAATACTGATATAAAACTTCAACTAATTTTTGATTGGACAGAAGTTAACGAGGAGTTAGTAAATATCAATTACTAAACGAACAAATTGGTCTAGTTATTCAAGGTTGGAATGAAAATAATCCAGTTGAATATTTAACGTCAATTGCCTTCAACTTAATACTTCTTATATACGAGGAATGTCCCAAAAGTTCACGGACTGAGAGAATATGGCGTGGTCACGTGTGTGCGTGACTGTACCGCGCGGTGTGTACGATGACATGAAAGGAGAACCAACCAATTGTAATTGAGGTGGCTGCCCATCGGCATGTATTCGACATACGAATGTATTAATTTGTCATTTTTCTCTCTTGTAGTTAGTATGGAAGAGGCAGTGAAATCTCAACGAGCAATCATCTATTTCCCCTGGAAGGAAGACACCCCCACTGCAGATATTGTACACCGTTTACACCGCGTCTTTGGTGATGCTGCTAGGGAAGAACGGCTGTCTTTAAGTGGGTGCAACGATTCCAGGTAGGGCGTCAATCATTGGAGAATGATGAACGCAGTGGGCGACCAACAACGTCCGGATGTCAAGAAAATGTAAAAGTTATCGAGGAAGTCATTCTTGGTGACAGATGTGAAAGTGTGTGAAACTGAATGGTGATTATATTGAAAAGTTCGATAGCGATTCTGATGACGATTGATCAATTTTGTTAACTGGAATAAACTTTTTGAATTTATTGTTACTTATCAGTCCGCAAACTTTTGGGACACCCCTCGTACAATACAATATTCAAAAATTGCTCATCTGATTTATTTTATTTTGTACATTTAGCCAAGTTTATATATTTAATTTTTTATTTTTTCTGAAAAGAATGATGTTTCTGTTTTATCGTAAAGGTTTATGTGATTTTACTAAGATTTGAAAAATATGTAGAAGAACATAAAAAAGGCAGTTTAGGTTTAGAAATTCTCGACCCAAATCCTTTGTAATGGGAAAAAATAGATCATGGAAAAATGTTTTTCCATGAAACTGAAATGTGTCCATTATAATGTTAAAAGGAAAAATAGAAAAAAATTATTGTTAAAAAAATATTTGATTTTATAATGGTTGTGAGTTTTGGTTCCCCTGTATTTAAATTGCTTCATTTTAATTGATTATCAATTTTTCTTAACAATCAATAGGAGAAAATATTTTACTTTTTCCAATTTACCTTCACCTGGCTCGACACCAACAACCAGATAATTGGTGCGGCCACTCAACGCTTTCGTTACTTTACCACCGTGATTCTGGATAAGCATTTGTGCGTCGTCTCTTTCAATGCTATCCAGCACTCCAGTTATAACAAAAGTAAGTCCGGCCAAACAATTTGGCGCTCCCTATGTGCATTGTTTATCATTAATATTGTTTTATCAAAAAATTTAGAGATAAAACCTTCGGGATTTCTTTCGATCCGATTGCAGACGGACCGCTTCGATTTAAATATGAATGAAATGCTTTTTTTGAAGCCGACTTGGGTGGAGAAACTATAGTATCGGTACTTTTTACCGGAGTAACTACCGCCTTAGATGGAGAAGCGATATTTCCGGTGCTATTCACAGGAGTAACTACCGCCTTAGATGGAGAAGCGATATTTCCGGTGCTTTTCACAGGAGTAATTGGCGATTCCTTTACAATCAGTTCTTCTTTTTTCTCTTTTTTAGTCGGTGATGTTTCGACTACAAATTTCTTTTTCGTCGTTTCAATATTCTGATTGATATCTGTTTCAGTTTTTTTCAATGTCTTTTCTTTCTGAAAAGTTTATTTGGTTACAATTTTCATTTACTTTTTGGAAATCTATTTAAAAATGTTTTATAATGATCAAATCTCACCAAAAAAGAATTCTTTTTGATTTTCTTTATATGTTCTCATTCAAATTTCAATTTTAGAGAATTTTTGAATATTTTAAACAAAAAAATTAAAAAATAAGTTTTGTTAACCACCCTACCTTTGGGTTTTTCCACTAGGTAGGTAAAAAAATCACCAGATTTTTTTATTGTTGTAATCAAGATAATGTTTGTTATGGTCCTTTGACAATAATAGGTCATAAAACCGTTGTTTTTCGCTGTCTAATTCAATCATGGTTGAAACATGAACCGTTGATAGAAAAAGCACGTCTCTTTTGTCTCTCCACCTCAACACCATCATTTTCCTTTTTCTATAGGCTTTTGATGTATGAACGAGCGTCACTCGGATTGTTGCGGTCGGGAAAGTTTTTTGACGAGTCACACTCGTTCAAAGAGGTAGGGAGGTTAAAATTTTTGTTTTGACAAACTAAGACAAAAAATATGGCCAACAAATTTGTTACTGTTTTCGAATGACTATGGAAATATTATTGAAATATAGGTATTTTCCATTCAGGTTAAGTTGCTTCAAAAAATTTAAAATTATTTTTCCTGGAATGCTAGTAATTTTTTTATATATTGTTATACTTTTATTTTTGCAGGGACCCGTACGGAACTATACCCATATATTTTAATTTTAAAATTTATGAATTAATATGATATTTTATTCGTTTTATATAAAATTAAAAATTCACTTTATTAATAAATCTGTTTATGGATTTTGTGTTTAACTTCAAAAATCTATCTTAAAATTTCTTGTTATATAAATTATTTTTTTAGCTATTTTATGAAAATCTTATTTTAACATAATTTATAGATTTACTTTACGTAATGTAATTATTTCATTATTAAATTGATTAGATTTTAAATTCAAAATTTTTATGAACTCACTAAAGTTCCTAACATATGATATACATGATTATAATTATGGATGTACTGGTTTTCGGTCCCGGCTCCTGAAAACCGGCTATCCGGCCATTTTTTCAACTCCGGTACCGGCTTCGGCTCCGGCAAAATTCTGTTTTTTGATACCGGTTTTTTGATCAATGTTTACAAGAATTAGAAACTCATAAATAATTTGTTTATAAAAAACAAGTGATGTTGAAATAAGATCTCAAAAATGATGCTTTAACAGATGCAGTTATACAATAATTACTATGAATTCACCAAAGAAAAAGACTAATACAGTGTGTAATATCTTGATATCCATCTTACCGACACACATTTAACAATCTGTGAAGTATATCCGGCCTATATTGCTTTTGGACAATCAGAATACAGGGAAAAGAAATTTGGCATCTCTTCAATGATAACACATCTTAGCTTTCAACATTCAAAAGAGCTTGCTACCCTCCGCGAAATAAACAAGAGTGCACTTACATTCATCTACTACCACTAATGACATAAAACATACCACCGTTCAACAAACTCTGTAACAGTATTTAGCCCATACAGTGTTGGCATATCGATCATCCATCACTTATCATAATCCAGAAGACTATTGATCGAATGCTTGCTATAGATTTGAGGCCTATTCAACTTGTGGAGAATATTGTTTTTGTGTAACTTGTGCCCAGGTATCAAATTCCATTGAGAAAATATATCACAGAACGTTTTCTACCAGATTTTTTTGACACAGTGAAGATGAAGATTTTGAAGATCCTTTTTTCTGGTGGCAATCAAACAAAAATACAGGTTTCCTACAATGGCATCTATGACACATGTTTACTTTGTTCCACCTCCTACAAGCAATTTGTTTAGATGTAATGCATTTCTTACCATATTTATATTTCGTGTATCGTATAATATTTAATTATCGTTTAATTTAAATATTCAACTTTTTTACAATTTTTGTTAAATCCGGTACCGGCTCCAACTCCGGCCGGATTTGACAAAAATTCTGTTTCCGGAGCCGGCACCGGTCGGGTTTCAATAAAGGAAACCGATACATCCCTAATTATAATATTTTTATAATATTTTTTATAATCATTTGTTAAAAGTTACTTTTAAATATTATTTTCTTAATAATTATTTACAGGGTTATTAGTAAATAACTTTTATAAACTTTTTGTTGATTTTTGGAATTTAATTGAAGGTAAATATATTTTTTTGATATCTATTAATTTAAATACAATAAATAATATTTTTTCCAATATTTGTTAATTCAAATATAATAAATTTTAAAGAAAAATTGAAAGATATAATTTAATTTTCATTCATTAATATTATGTATTCATTTGTTAATAAAAATCGATATTGAAATTATGGAAATAAGCAATTTTAATACATTTTTTATTAATTTACTTGTTTCTATTAATTTATTCAGATTCATAATTATAAGATTAATGAAATTATTGAAATATTTTTTCACTGTCAAACTTTTTTTTAATTTAAATCGAAAATTCAATTTTAAAAAATATTTATTTATTTTTATTAATTTTTTAATAAAATTAATTTTATTTTTTATTTATTCAATTATTTAAAGAAATTTTTTTGAAAAAAATGATTGATTTTTTGTATTTTAAATTTGATTAATTAAAATATTTTTATTAAAAATTTGATTAAATACTTTGATTAATTGAAAAATTTATGAAAAAAAATACAAAATTTTATATTGTTAAATGGACATTATATGTACAAATGGTCCTAATATTACGTTTGTATGTTGTGTGTGCAGGTATGTATGTATTAAGGGGTAGAAAATATTATTTCATATATTTTCTATTCTCAAATGGACATTTTAGTGAGTTTGTTTTTAAATTAACATTTTGATTGGTTAAATTTTATTTTTCTTTCAATTTTAGATATGGATTTATTATCAAATGGATTCATTATATAATTAAATGAACCTCACTGTATTTATTAATAAAGGATTTATATTTATGAATAAGGGATATATATTTTTTAATAAAAGGTTTATATTTATTAATAACCCTGTAATATTATTTTTAATAAATATTATTTTTAAATAATTATTTATTAATTAAATATTAATTAATTCATCATAATTCTAAAATCGTTCAAAATGAGATTAAAATTTTAAAAAATCACAATAAAATTTTTATATTTTTCGTTTTCAAATTTTGACTTTTGGGGTATAGTGACGTATGGGGCCAGGCAAAAATAAAAATATGACAATATATAAAATATTATTAGCATTCCGGGAAAAATAATTTTAAAAATTTATTTAAATTTTTTGTAAGTACTCTAACCTTAGGGGAAAATATCTATATTGATTATGAAATCTCTTATTTCTCTGGCTTATTTTATGTATATGTTTTCATTAAATTTGTTTAGTCTCATTTTTTAAAACTATTTTTTTAAATTTTAAATGTATTTTCCTGGTACTAATAACATTTTAAATATTGTCATATTTTTATTTTTGCTTGGGCCCAAACAGAACTGCATCCCCAAAATTGCTCAAAATCTAATTAAAATTAATAGAGTTTTCCTTGGTGAAATTTGATCAAACGAAGAAAAATTATTTTTAAATTTTTACTCTCGATCTGTCGAAAAATTCGTCCGGCGTTAAAGCTTGTTTCATCGAACTTTTATCAGTTTTCGTAAAATACGAATCGATCTTCGATTTATTCGACGGTTTAATCGGCTCGACATTCGCGAAAGCCGATTCTAATGTCATTTGATTCTTACTTAACACTTTCGACTTTTTCTCTTCTGATTATTCAAATTTTTCATGTAATTCCAATGAAATTTCGATAAAAATATACAAACTTTTATCAGAATTTGTCGATTGTTTTTTTACGTCTTCTGTTTTCGGATGTTTATATTTTTTTTTAATTTTCGAAATATCGAAATCGTCATCATCTATTTGTTTGTTTGTCGATTTATCATCGTTAATTTACGTTTCATATTTCAATAATTATGAATCTTACCGGATTCCGACGCTAAAATCGACGACATTCGCTTCATTATCGAAAAAAAATTTAAATATTACAACTAAAATACGAGTATTAAAACAAATATTTAATTTGTTTCTTAGGGACAAATGAAATGTAATCAAACGGATATTTTTAAGTTGGGTTTTTGGACGTTTTTTAATAATAAATTTTATTTATTTGTGAATTATAATTGTTCCGAAAAAAGAAAATGGTAAAAATAAAGAATTGATTTTAAAAAACTAATTTTTTAAGTTGTGTGGAAATACGGTTTTCCGAATTAATAATTGAAGTTATGAAAAATTTTTGAAATACTTTTAATTTTATCAACTAGAATTTCCTGTTTCAAAGGTAAATTTTCAAGTAGCTATAGAAAAAAAATCCATAACTCATCTTCGTTTTATGTATAGATATAATTTTCTTAAAATATCAACAAGTAATACAATACGAAAAAATATTATCATTTCGGTATTTTAGTGTTCAAGTTTAAATATGATATAAAAATAGAACTGTTTTGTATGAAATGATATACGAGATTAGTAAAACAGTTATTTTGAAATAAAATAAACAGAATTTAGTCATGTAATTGAAACAATCAAAGATATTAAACAGAATTGCAAATGTCATAAATATCTGGCATAAAATCTCAATCAATAGTTTCTCAAATGGATATTTATACATACTTGAATGTCTTCAAATAAATTATGCTATTATTTTATCACATTTTGTAATTAATAGTAGGTATTTTATTGAAGTTTAACCTGTATTTTTGAATTATAATTTATATTTGAAATTGTAATTTGAAGCCTAATATAAGTTATTAAAGAATAATTAATGCACCATAGCCCGAAAAGTCGCCCAATAAATCAAATACATTTGTAAAATGTATTTCAACAGTTAATTAGTTAATAAGAGATGATGAAATTAATTCAATTATTAATACATATGTGCATTTCGATAGCAAACAGCTGTTCTCCTGCTTTTTCCTCACAATTTCCTAAATATGGAATGCTGCTGGACGAACTGGTCAAAATAACCGACAGATCAATAGAATTGATCCACGTTTGCTAGACAACACCAGCCATAACTGCGGTGATCCCTCACCCAAACCGAACATCTCCAAAAACTACAAGAAGACTACCAAACTTTGAAGGACGCGATCACTCAACTCACTGCCAGTGTGACACAATCACGCACCCAACCGTTTAAACGTGATCGATATCGAAACAGATCGCAGACACCCAGACCGACGATATACTACTACCACAAGAAGTTCGCGGGCACTGTCAACAAATGTAACTCGGGATGCAAATTCTTCGACCCTCATAAGTTCATTACATCCCCTTGCATATATCACGCTAAGTTCAAAGAAAACTCTAGATGATGCATACAACCCTGCAACTGGAGACCAAAAGAATCGACCAACCTTAAAACTATTAGGGCCACCCATGCGTTCGATAACCCAGGTTAGAGGCCAAAATACTTACCAACGGCCGATAACTCTATCCAACATCGACCCAAACTCACCCGACGCTTTTTATAGAAGCAAAAATCATCATCAACACTCAGATTTTTAATAGACTCAGGTTCCGCCGTTTCTTTGATTCCCCTATCCTGCAAATCAGACCGCATCACACATGAGCTTGACGTTTTACAGACAGCGAACGGAACCCCGATCAAAACTGCTGGGTCAACGGTGTTATATTTCAATCTAAATAATTTCGAGCAATCTTTCACCTGGGCTTTGATCATGACCGATGTGAAGTTGCCAATCCTTGGCGCCGAATTTTTCACCCATTTCGGTATTCTAATCGACTGTCAAGAGGGACGACTCAGAATGCAAGAAACCGAAAACAAAAGATGATCAAGTATCCGCTCAATAACATTCGGCGTGATGACCGCGATAACAAATAAGACGACTAAAGACAACAAACACATGTAATTTTCCGACGAATGCTACCATCCACAAGCAAAACAGAAGTTACAAATACTTACAAACACACAAAGACCAATACAACCGAACAAAGAACAATAAATTTCTCACAGCACCACATAACGATACGAAATAACAATATTTCACATTCGAAAAACTACCACACTAGTAGGGGAAAAATGGGGACTCTCCCTCACCCCCC
>MQRK01100270.1:0-17749 GCA_001938485.1 Girardia tigrina
GCATACAAGTGAGCACCACACCAACACTCGACTAAATACAAATGTCACCCAAAATAAACAAAATACATAGAACATACACACATCACCAAAAAGAAATAAAGCATCAGTAGGGCTCTACAGTCATCTCCTATGATACTGACCCAGGTGGGGGGCCCTTAGCCCATCTCACCTTTAACTGAACCCGAAGGCCCCTTAAGTTTGGCACTGCTAAGCAGATGTCAAGCAAGATAGGAGGCGTCCGTCCCTACTTATTATGACAATAAAATCAAATAAGTTTGATATGGGTTGTGGTTGACCCTTAACAATCACTGGGGGCTCGCGAGCCGTTAAAGTGTTTACACTCGAGAGGGTCGTGACACGTCAGACAATTTCCAGTGAAGTGAAGAAATCACGATTCTTCACTCTGATTGCAGATGAAACGATGGACTGTGCAACGCAATCACAATTTAGTATGTGCCTTCGTTATGTTGATATGGATGACTTGCACATTCGGGAAAGATTTCTATGCTTTTCTGAACTCAGTTCCACGTGTGCAGAGAACATCTCAGAGAACATTCTCAACATTTTGAAAGATAATGACTTGGATGGCAATCTTCTTCTTATGATGGGTGTTCGGCAATGTCGGGTGAATTTAATGGCGTCCAAGCAAATGTCAAAAATGCTTATCCAAAAGCGTTGTATGTTCACTGTCTTTCTCATCAGCTTAATCTGTGTCTCACTCATGCATCTACAGTGTATTAAATTCGCAATGCAATTGGTGTTATCACCGAAGTGGATAACTTTTTCTCAAAGTCTCCAAAACGGTCAAATCAACTTGCTCTGTCAATAAAAGAGAACACAGACGATGTCGTACTAGCAAGAAAGTTGAAAACTCTCTGCGTTACACGTTGGGTTGAAAGCCACGTAGCAGTCCTTCGTTTCATCGAACTCTTTTCTGCACTTTTGCATGCTATGAACTACTTCAGCATAAATGATGATTCCAAGACCTCATCTAAAGCATCAACTCTACTAACAAGTTTGTCCTCCTCTGAATTCTTGATATCTATTGCCATACTTGGTAAGACCTCGGCCTTAATACTGCCTCTATCTGAAGCACTCCAGTCAGTTGATTTGGATCTGCATTTTGCGGTGGAAAACGTGAAAGAAGTTAAAGAACAACTTGAAGCCATGCGTGCCGATGGATCCTTTGCTGTCATTCATTCTAATGCGTGTTCGATGGCTATTTTTGCGGGATCAGAAATAAAGCTGCCGAGAATTCTCCAAAGGCAGGTGCACAGGGGAAATGTGCCTAGTGAAAATTCTTTGGAATATTACAATGGCAACATCTTTCTGTGCTATATTGACTACCTGATAATGCAATTCAAGTCACGTTTTGCAGACGGAAGAAATACCGCTTTAAAACTGCAGTGTCTGATCCCAAATTATTCTTCCATGTCATTATTCCCAGACATTATGGAAGTGGCACAGTTTTATGCGGATGATCTACACGAATCATCATGCGAAGTATTGGAAGCTGAGTTTAACCGGTGGACAAGCAAGTGGACGAAACTCCCAATCTCGCAAATACCAACATCTGCAATTGCGTATCTTCGGAGTTGCAATCGCTTATTTTTCCCAAATATATTTGTGTTTCTGCATATCTTTGCAACAGTACCTGTCACATCAACAAGTTCCGAACGTTCCTTTTCAACACAGCGTCGACTGAAGACATACCTTCGTTCTACTATGAAGACGTCGAGACTTAGTGGATTGACTCACATGACAATGAATCGTGACATAACCATTGCTCTTCAGCAGGATGGTGTGGATAAAATTGTTGATGAATTTTCCAAATCCAAAAGAAAGCTGAACTTCTGCTTGTGAAGTTTTCTAGCATTAGTTGTTTTGTAATTAAATAACTTGATGATTTCATGAATACCATCGTTATTCCGTTTGTGGTTCCAATTTCAGATATGCTAACAGAAATTACGCGGAAATGCTGTTATTTAAATATTTAAAATGACGATTTTGCAAAGCTAAACTTATAGGGCCCCTCCCATACAGAAATCCTGGGTTCGCCACTGATTTATATATACTAACATTATAATTTTCTCTATCTTCAAAAGATAACAAAAAACATTTTGTTGGCCAAGTAGACTTCGTCCCGCATAAAGAATGGATATAATTTTTTTTGATTTACTAGTTTTAATATAAAAATACATTAATGCAAATAATACCTGTATTTTTATTTTACTACTAGAAAAGACCCGTCATGTATGACGGGTGAGCTAACTTTTCGTCTTTGAAAGTTTGTTTTATAAATTTATTTTGAAACACTTTTTTTTTGTTTTTTACTTTTAATGAATTACTATATTGATTTTTTCAATTTATTAAATTTTTATTATTTTATTGCAAAACAATTTACAACTGCATTTTGAGATTAAAAGTTTACTAAATAATAATTTAACATAAATGAAACGAATTCTAATTTTAATTTTTCAAATATTTTTAAAAGTAGAAAAAAACTTTATTTTTATTGTTTTATTATATATTTACAATTTACAATTTTTTAATATGACTTTCTTCCTATATGTATTCAATAGAGATACGCACACACGCACAGACCGATGTATTATTCAATTCATTGTTTTTAATTAACACACAAACACTTGAATAAACTGACACGTAAACTCGAGCGAATACACACATATTGCGTTACGCAGATGAAACATTGGGCTTATATATATATATATATATATATAATAAATTCAAGTCACATCGCCAACATCTAATACTATTAGAATTTTTTGTTATTATATTTACAATTTTTAATTATTTTTTACAATTTTGTAATAATTGACTTTAGGTAGTTCTGTTGTCTAGCATGTACAGCACCCCCGTATTGGGCAAACAAAGTTAAGTTTTAAAAACAAAAAATCGTAAAATTTATTTAATTCTTTCTTTTATTTGTTTTCAGAGTGAAAGTACCATTACCTCTAATTTCCGGATTCAAAAAGAGCAATTGCGAAATTATGATCCATTGATTTTGATACTTTAAATTTAAGAAGAACTTAATTGAATAAATCAGAAAAAGATGAATCTGTGTGATGGTCACAAGAGGTTCATGAACCGAAAAGCATCAGTAAAATCGATGAAACGAACAATAATAATAAATAAACTTTAAGAGCAACTACAAAGCAGTTGTTCTTCATATCCATCCTCTCAAGTAATATTAAGAATAACTCATACATTTGTTGCAGTTTATTTTTAATTTACATTTGCTCATAAAATAAAAAATACGCCTCACAATCTGGAACACTCTCAATTTGGAGACATTCGACGAAACTGTCGCTCGTATAGTACCATTTACCATTGACCCATTTGTAACAGATGTAATGACCACTATATGGAGAGCCACTGTGTACTACAACTGATTTTATTTGATACTTCTGTTTCTTATTTTTCATTTTTTTCTTCTTTTTATTGTTTTTTTTCTTTTTATTTTTTTCCTTCTTTTTCTCTTTAATCGACTTACTTTCATTTACCTCTTTTTCATTTATTTCCTTCCTTTTTTCGCTTTTGTATTTTATTAACACTGTTTCATTGATCTTTATATTGTCATTAATCTTTACCATGCTTCTGCCATTCCAAAAGGTCCTACGCAAACGTATACATATTGTTTTCGGAAGAGGTGCAATTATATGTGTAAGTTTCGATGCTTTTCGACCATCAGAGTATTGGTGAGATTTCTTATTATTAGCCACTTTACATTTATCACATTCATAATCTTCGATTTCACTTTTCAAGAGAGAATAATTTATTAAATCCTGAATACTTGGAACGGTTATTGATTCTCCCAATTTTTCTTTTATCAATTCAATATTGGGTATGGGAATGTGAAGAGCGATAGATGATTGTTTTGGACATATTACTCTATGACCGTCAAGACACTCCAAGTCATATCGAATGAAAATCCTCATTGGTAGCTTGAGGGACTCCCATTTATCCTCATTTATATTCTGCCGGAAATATTAATTCATTTAATATACAATCATTTGTATATAATATAAAATAATAATTTAGAAATTGAACATAGTAAAATTAATATAATATTTAATTTTACAAAAATAATTTAAAAGCAAGTATTCATTAACAAATATAACAAGGGTTTTGTTATCATGTTTTGGTATTTTTCCTTTTTGAAAATAATCACTTAAAGTGTAAAGAATTTTAAATATAAAAAATAATGGTAATGTGAAAATAAATTTTAAAAAGATTAATTCGTTTGTTTAAATAAGTGCAGTTTTTTTGTGAAAAGTTGTATTGTGAAATAAATCGTGGAATTTTCATTTCGTCGTTACAAGCTATCCGGGCAATATCCAACGTCAAATTAATTTTAGAATGCTTGGAGAAATTCAATGGAAAAAAATTCTGGGAACTATGGAAACCTCTCAGCAGTCATAAGGATGCGGCTACGTTGTTACTCTTCGTGTTAAGTTGGTCAACGCTCACTATTTATATGAATCTGTTGGAAGAACGACGACGAAGTATGGTTGATGTCTTTTAAGTGTTAGACAACGCTTATGGTGTGAAGCCACGCGATGCTTTTCATAAATTAAAGGAGATTAAGCTTCGAGTTTTGACGCAATTGATGTATGACGGGTGAGTTTACAATTTGCATTTCGCCAAAATAGTTTATTATTTTTTTAATTTGAAAATTTAAAAAAAGTAAAATAAAAAATTAAAATGTAAAGTAAAATATCAAAACAATTAAATACTTATTTAAAATATACCTGCAATTGATATATTTTAATAAAAGCTATGAAATAAGTTTAAATAAATTTTAAATAGATAATTAACGGATTAATATTTTAAGAAATAATTTTTTAATAAAAGGCTTATAGTAAATTTAAATTAATTAGTTTTTATGATAAAGTTTTTTAAAAATGTAAGAATTTTTTTACAGTTTAATTTCGTAAAATTTTGTAAAAAAATTAAAAATTATTTTAAAGTTTAAAATTTAGCAAATTTTTAAAATTTAATCGAAAAAATTTAATAGATTAATTTTGGGGCAGCTCATCTTTCTTCTTCATAAATTTCGTTACTGTAGTCCGATCCACACCAAACTTTTCAGCCTCTGCCTCATGCTGCTGCCCAGAATCAATTTCATTTATAATCTCAATCTTCGAAGCGAGGGATAAATCAGCACGTTTTCTTTTCATTAACATGATGTTTTGCATGCGTCACGTGTACAGCAATAATGAAATCGCCGACTGAGTTGAGTGGATGTGTGACTGGATGATTGTTATTGTACATATACTATAAGCCTGAGCAACACACCTACAGTATTATCCGTGTTGTGCGAGTGCTTGTGGGTATCGATGAGTGTGCAAATCAAATGCACCCACGCAACTACTCATGTCGCTGTCTCCACTCAGCATGATGAGTCATTTAAAGAGCTCCATCATCATACAGGTGCTATACTGCTGGTAGGCCCGTGACAATGTGCATGAATGTGTGTGTGCGCAGAGCCGCAGACACGCGTGTGCTTAAATGTGATATTATGCGGCCTCGTCGCCGGCTGGGCATGCTAAATCATGTTGATATTAAGCAGATTGTGACAATAACCGACGTGATAATAAACGGATATTTTTGTTAAGGCCACAGTAGAAGTTCACCAGAGAATCTCCACCATGTTGATAATAACTGAATGTGGATATTAAGCGGTGTGACATTAAACGGATTCAACTGTATATTAAAATTCTATATTATTATTTATAAAAAACATGATTTTATAATTATCACCGGTTTTAATGATAAATGATATTTTATTGGAGCAATAGTTTGTCTTTCATATGTGACCTGCAATTTATCAAATCGGGGATCACCCAGGACCAAAACACGGCGATTTTGAGGAAATTCTTCATACAATCGTTGTCACGGATGCACAAGGCCATTCTCGCAGCCACCAGCACCACTGATTTTCAAGAACATGCGACATTTGCATACAGAATCACCGAAACAATGCCTTCCAGTTCCGATACGTGCTTCAACCTTTCCACATGCAGCAATGGATACTGAAACCCGGGATCAACAGCACAACAGAGAGTGCAAATCGAGACAATGACAACTCAGATGGATCAGATGACCACCATCATGGCTGATTTGGCATCAACTGTCGCATTGTTGAAGACTGAATCGAACAGCCGGCTGCGCGGAAGATCTAACAGCCGGCACAATAATAACAGAAGCAACTCGACAACCCGGCAAGATTTACTCTGTTACTATCTCGACAAATTTGGCACACGGACCAGAAGGTGCCAGCCTGGTTGCGAGTGGAAAGGCGACCGCACGACACATGAAATGACCGATATGTGCATTTGGCACTCCAAGTATGTCGATAAAACCAGATCATGTGTCCCCGAGTGCAAACATGCACCACCAAAAAAACTGGTTTCACATTCCATCCAAGTAGCATATGATACGGACGAAGACAGTTGTAGCGGCTTATTTACATATGATGCCCACATAAGTAACTGCACCATTTCACTGGCATCTTTCTTGGTAGACATTGGATCTTCGCTATCCGTCTTACCTCACCGTTTCAAACCGCACATCACCCGACATACTCAGCAACTCACAGCGGCGAACGGATCCACAGTTCAAACTTTTGGCAGACACCAACTATCCTTCTCCCTGGAACAACTGAATAGAACTTTCAACTGGACATTCATAGTTGCTGAAGTCACTCAACCCATCCTAGATGCAGACTTTTTCGATCATTTCAACATCCTCGTCGATTGCAGAAACCGCAAACTGATAAGCAACGATCTTATCTCCGACACCCAACAGGTGTTTCCGACACTCACCGGCATCCACGCAATCCAGGAAGCACCATTCGATATCAACCGAGTAGGGGGAAAATGTGGGTTCGGTCTTAATCAATACTTTTTCCAATAATCTTGATTAACATGGAAACGGTGCCTTAACCATGGCAACGGACCACGGTAACCAATGAAATTGCTCGGTTACTATGGAAATCGGTACAGTAACCAATGAGAACGCGTCTGTAACCATGGTTAAATGATAGTTATGTGTTACCGACTTCCCCCGGGGAGTTCAAAACCTCATAACGTTGCGAGGGAGTTATATCCCATAGTTGGTATTATTATTTATAAAAAACATGATTTTATAATTATCACTGGTTTTAATGACAAATTTTATTGGAACAATAGTTTGTCCAGATCACTTTTTTTTGGTGAAAATTTTGAAATTCAAAAATAAATTTTTCTCTTAATTGTTTCATATCTTTTATAATGAAAATAAACTCCGGAATAATCCGTTGAGTGTTTTCGCACACAATAAGGAAAAACACCTGTTTTTTAAAATTAGATTAGAATGTAAAGAACCTGAATGTGTTAATGCCAACAAAAAAGTAAGAGATTTCGGAATAGACGTGCATAACGTTAACGGGAATATTATAAGTAAGAGAGCAAATCAAATAAGAGTCAACGATTTATCAAGGGCTGTCACACCGGAAGCTTTACTTTTTTAAGTGAAAAATTAACAGAAATTATTGATTGTTTGGTTTGATATATTTATAATGATATGAATATAATGTAATGAATAATAATAGTAATATTTTTATTGATTAATTTTTATTGTGTATAAATACCGTTGTTTTTATTATTTTAAACAAACGGTTCAAGATACATTTTTTTGTAAAGAATAAAAAAAATAATGAACATTTGACATATAAATAAATCTAGCATATAACCTGCATTATAAAAATTTAACCGATTTTACAAATTTACAAATATAACATTTGACTGATTTAACATATTTAAAAAAATACAACAAGATTTGTAATTATAACTGTAGTGACACAAATTTTTATCAGTATTTATAAATATTAAATATATATACATAAAATCCTATATTTCTTATTTATAATTACAATTTCCTCGAAGACAAACGACTTTCTCAGAGTATCTAGAAAAATGGTGCATTATGCAGCAAATTTCAATTTTGCAACCAATTAATTTTTTGAACTTTTATCATTAACTTTGTTTTGTGAATATTTTAAAAACCGCTCAGAAAAAATGTAAATTATCAAATTGTGATTGTAAATATTTTTTATTGAACATTGAATATTTTTTAACAAAAATTATAGTTAAAATTTAAGGAAAGTTGTTTTAATATTGAACATTTATAAATACATTTTTAAAAATTTGACTTTTAATTCGATTTATTTTTTCTAATGAATACATTATTACCGAAATCCGATTCCGATTTCTCTACCGTCGAATATTGGGACAAATTCTTCGAGAATCGATCCAATTCATTTGATTGGTACGGCGAACATATCAAATTGATCGATCTCTACACGAAATACGTCAAACCTCAAGACGATATTCTCGTAATCGGTCGCGGCAACTCCACTCTTTCTCACGATTTATTCGTGAAGCAAAACTGTTCTCGCGTCTTCAGTATCGATATCAGTAAAACTGTCATCGATCAAATGTTATCAAAATATTCAAAATCATTCGTAAAGTTACAGACAAAAAATCAAATGCGTTTGATTTCAAATGTCTGGATGTGTTTCAGCTGTCCTCCGACTCAGATCCGACCATTATTACCCTTTACTTGTGCAAACGATAAAGGAACGACCGATGCAATCCACAGTGGTGGCAGTGACTCGAGCGAGAATGGAACAATAACAAAAATGTGGACAGAGATCGATAAAACTCTGTCGGTTATATACTGATTATATACGGTCATATACGGTCGATATATACTGATTACACTAGCCCAGTCTCATATTGTCGATAGCATTATCAATTTTTTCCTCAATTCGAACGCTAATCAATGGATGGTGAGCGTTCATGAAATAGTCAATGATATCTCGGACGAGAACGGATTTAATTTGCCAGTTTTTGCATTTGTGTTCTATAAAATGAAACCGAATCCTTCTTTACCATTGGTTTATATCGATGAAAATGCATTTCGAAAATTGAATAACCGATCGGAAGTTGAAAAGAAGTTGATGAAAATTCCCGTCGATCAGTTGAAACAGTGGATCTTATCTCAACTAGGGAGAATAAACAAACGGAGTCTGTGATCGACATGAAGAGCCAACAGTCAGGCTTGATTCGGTACCATTGCAGATTGGTCAACAATCATTACAACGCGAAGAAGAAATCCGATAAAATTGTTTACTGTGTCTTTATTGTTCCTTTTGGACAAAATGATATCAAAGATTCGAGTTCGATTCTCGACAGAATACTTGCCACCAAATCCGATGATTTCCGATTAAAATATGCGACTAAACGAATGCCCGCTTCAATTCTATCCGCTAAAAATGACGACGATCGCCGCCACCAGGTGCCGAAATCACCGATCCTCGTGTTGGTGGTTGTGCTGGCGAAGTCGGTCGCTCTGATCGGGATTTTACCATGCGGTAGTCGATCACGGCAAACTATAATAACAAACGTAGCAAATGTGGCAACACAACAGAAATCTATACAGTTGTGAAATTGTTAAAGCCAACATGTACACAAAAATCGATGAATCAATAATAGAAAAAGTGATATTGATTCTTCAAAGAATCGTGGTATAATGATCCGTGGAAGATCCAAGTAGTGGTATATCATGTTTAAGAGAAAGAAAGTTTGAACTCTTGTGTGATGCAAGTTCTATAGCCATTGGGGTTATTCTTGGAAATCGACATTAAAAATATAGAAGATGGAGCTTGGTTGAGAAAGAAATATGATGTCAGACATATAATATCATAGAACTAGAAGCATTAGTTAAGGGAATAGACTTATATTTAATATGGGAGATGAAGAACATCGCTGTGAAATGTGACAATAAATGGATAAATGATATAGTAAATAATAGATCAAAATTATATACAACTGCTTTCGCCGAGTAACTCATAAGACGGCATTTAGTAATCATAAAATAAGTATGTGATGAATTCAAAATAAAGTTGAAAATAGATTTCGAGCTAAGCCATCTTAATAAAGCTAGTAGGGACTGCTTGGAAGTATTTATGTTTGCACCTGCTGAAGGAAAGTGTAAAACACATGTGAAATGTAGAGGGTGTATAAAGTTTGTGAATGTAGCTGGCAAGTTTGCTCACAATTGCACTGTTTACTTGGTTTATGGCTGCCGAGCAGATGCAACTGTAAAAGTGAAGGCTGTCATAGATCACCTTGATTCAATCTTCCAAAAAGCCGGAGAGCGAAATGTAGATTGAGAATTGCAGTGGAAAATTCATTCCCCTCATCACCATGGGCTGAAATGATAGGAAAGGTACCGTGCGGAAGTTGAGGAGTTTCTTATCTCACTCGCTGTGGAAATTTATAATGACAGTCTGATAAGTACTCTTTGTCAAGGTATTTAACTCAAGTACACAGGTCCAAAATTATTGAAAAAATTATCGAATTTAAAAAAGTGAGAGCAACAGCACGGAGATATTTGAAGACATAGACATATAAATCGCATCAAGTTTGGCTTAACGGTCTCATAGTTAATATTTTGAAAATATTTCGTGATTTGCAAAAGCAGCTACAGCGTGACGACCTGATTCTACCAGAGATCAGAGCAATAGAGATTCGGCACTACAACCCCAGGAAACAAAGACTCATTTTAAGAGCTGTTAACACGAATATACCAGCTACAAGAAATCAGAATGCGATGAGCCTCGAAATTGTATAATCAGCACAGAATTATTTTGGAGAGCGGTTTGATGTGGAACAAGAAGTATTCCAAGACATATTAACTCTTTTGCGAACAGCAGAACTAAAAACATTTATTAATGCAAGAGTCAAAATAACATGACATTTGTTTTCTGAAGAAATCCAGCGCTTTGCAGATGACTGTGCTGAGCAATGACCAATAAATGCTTTAACTAATTGAAGTTTAAATACTTCATACAGCGCTACAGCGGCGTACTTTTGAAAGTAATATCGTCTTCGGTAACACTCATTCCACACAGCTTGCTTCCTGAGAGGTTTGATTCTTTTTACAACTTGAACGTTTCAGCCCATCGCACGAGCACCTCAGCTGATACAGCCAACTCTTGCATAAATGAATTTAAAGGGGACCTGCAAGTTTGATCCTCACAGTGCTGTGGTAGAATTCTTGCGGATGAAAGAAAGACGAGAAAGATACCTTGATACTTATTCAGAAAGTGACTTTGTTACCAATTCTTTTTTTTTAAGTAACATGTGTTGAAGTGTTATGTAATATAACTCGTGTTGGACTGTTTGTAAAATAATATAGGTCGGGTGACTCGTGGATTTTCTTCATTTAAATCTGAGCACACTTGATAAAAAAACTTTTTGGAATAGGAAAATATATTATAAAAAAAACAAGGAAAAATAACTATTTTCATCCGAGATTCAAAGTTACCTAATTTCGGTACATGACCATTTCATATTGCTTGTGCCCCCCCCAGTGAAAATTTCTTTAAAAAGGCCCTGACTAGTAGGGACCAAAGCTTCCATCAGAGATATATTTTGAATTTACAGTTAAAATAAGAAAAACTCATGAAACAAAATAATGCATATTTAATCCAAATCGAAAAAAGCAAAAAATGTTAAATAAAATCATGAAATAAAAGTAAAATAATAGATAAGTTATTACTTAAATATTTTCAATTTGGTGTGTTGAATCTGGAAACATATTTCTCCAACCCAGACTTAAAACTGATATTTTGCATGTTCATGATGAGCATGATTAACATTTTAAATTGCAACATCAGATACGTGAAAATCTAAACTGTGAGGGATAATTTGGAATGTTGTAAGTTTGTTGTTTGTGTGCTGTTTAGATTTGTGACTCTCCTACTCAGATGGGATTGATATGTTTATTGATTGATTATTTGAATCTAATGAAATTAATTTAATGATATTAATTTTAAGTACTAATTAATTAAAATTTGATAATTATGAATTTTTATGAATATTTTCAGTAAACGATTTTAACTTATTAAATTTAATATATTTTAAAAATTAATGTTTATTTAAAAAATTATATAATGTCTTTTTATACAATAAAATTATGAGAAATTAAAATGTAATATTAAAATTTCCCATTCATTGATTTTTTCATATTTGAAGATGTAATCAAAAACTATATCAATCAAAGAAAGATGACCTCTGAAAATTGTTGTGAAGAATCTGTTTGTGTTGTAAATAAATGTTTGCATTCAAATTGTGATGTTGTTAATATAAACTATTATAGGAAAATTATTAATTTTGTTAAAGTAAAAAGTTTAAATTAAAATTTTTAAAATCGATTAAGAAAACAGTTTTTAAATAGAAATTATTACAATAATCTTTTAAGTAAAATTTTAATTGGAAAGTATTAACATATTAAATTTCTAAAAATGTATTTAGAATAATCATAAAACCATTAAATTAATTTAATTGTTATACTATGGAAATCTTTGTTCGAATAATTATTTTAAATGATTCATTCTAAATCTTATCAACTTGGTCTCATGTGTACTGATGAAAGTTTTGTTGAGAGTTATCCTAGAGATAATGCGATTTGTGATATTATTAAAAATGTTTGAAATCATTATTATTTTTAATAAATATTAGTGATCAATAATGATAATTTTTAATTATATTATTCATCTTCAATAAGTAATACAATAATATTTTTGAATATTTTCGTAATAAACCCTCTATCTCTGTTTAATTCCATGGACTATTTGATAACATTTGTGAGTTCATACGTAAGTGAAACTATAATTAGAAAATTTTAATCATAATAAAAAGTGGAAACCTTCTTGATTTTTCCATAAATCTGCCACATCATGTATGAAAACAACTCAAAACTGTCTTGTTCACCCGTCTTTGTCCATTTAGCAAACAAATTATCTCTCTTGGCATCTAATCTTTCCTTCGAATTGCTTGTAAGAGATTTTAATAACTCATTAAAATTTTGTAATGGTTCAATATTTTTGTATTCATTTGACAGTTTTTCTATTCCTTTAATAAAGTTTGTGCAAGACGAAAGAGCTTGAAGAGTTGAATTTAAGTAACAAATTAGACTAGAATTAACGAGTCTTCTCGGTTCATACATAGCCATCTTAATGTACTAAAATTACGTAAATATTTGATAAATATTATTAAAAAAAATGATAAATGCGTTCAATAAGCATCCTATCTGAGTTAGAAATAAATTTCAGGAACATGCCATTTTTAAAACACAAAAAGATAAACATCTATAGCGATAATGTCTAAACATAACTCCAATTTCTCAAGACACTCTTACTCTAAAGTCTGAAGAAACTCATTTAAAGAAGTTCGGAGGGTAGTCATCCAGAAAATTCCCCAAAACAACCCTTAAGTCGTCATTCCCTGAACTTTTCCCGTACCCAATCTGTTTTGAAATGTCTAAAAATCCAAAAATCGGTTGGTAAATAAATAAATATAAACTGTATAAACGTGGAGTTTAATCCTCTTTAATTAAATTCGCTAGTAGAATCTCTCATGCTCATAATGGTCAAAGTTGTTTTGAAAACATTTTTTAAGATTCTGCGCCATTTCACCAGTCAAAAACCTGGAAACAAATCTGGAGTATAATTTTCTGATGTCCAATAAATTCAATTTTGTGTAGATGGTACCGAGATCAAATATCCCGTTTCGTTGCTAGATATTACGTGGTGATTCCGCTCTTGAATGTTAAAAAATTTTCTCCAGCGATCTGCTTTTGTACATCAAAAACAGAGGTATGCCCACGTTTAACTTCTCTCACTCAATAATTCATTGATTAAAAATCACTCAGACATGTAAACTGCAGAAGATCAAAGATTTGCTAGACGTTTATTTCTGCCAATCTAGAACTCGATAAAACTGCAATACTTGATCTGTGATCTCATGACTAAGATGAAAATTCTAATTACCGCTGAAATATTTTTACTATAAATTAATAAAGTCAAAAGAAACTAATATTTCAAATCTATATGGGTGTTCTATGACCTAGAACCTGGCTAAAAATATTCTAATAAGTGTTAAATCTTTAAACAAATCTTTTCCTTGTCAGGCCGGATACTTATTGAAAGCAACACATATATTCAAAATAATTTCAGATTGTAACGATCACTTTTCATTATTTATAAATATACAGGGGTGGGCATAAGTCGCTTTACCATGTCGCGACCAACATGTCGCCATCAACATCTGCAGTTCGTGCAAGTTTGCAGTTGCATATACCACGCACAAGTTTACTGGGTAAAGCGACTTATGGCCACCCCTGTATATAATTATTTATATACAAATTGAAATGGATTTGTTAAAAAATAAAAATCCTTAGTTAAATATGTTAGTTAATCATTAGTTAAATATTCGAAATATAAATATTGATATATAATTTTAGTTAATTTAAGTTTTATACTTTAAGTGTAATAAATTATAAATATTGCTTGACGGTTTGCCGGCATTTTTTGACTATATTATTTTATGTATCTCCTCGTTATCAAACTCATTTTATTCTGAATATCCGAGCAATCAATTCGATCAAGTACCTACAGTGATAGCTCATTGTCACTCTTCACTTCATTGAATTAAATTTTGATGACTTTTTAATGGGATTTGTTTCATTATTTCAATTGAAGATCCGCAGATTAATAAACAGACACTATTATGCTGAAGATTCAGAGATTCCTCTGAAGATGCAGAGATTCAGGAACTTACGAACAGATTACACAAAGCGTCAAACAAATTTGGAATGGAAATCAACAGTCAAAAAAGCAAAGTAATGGTTTCAGGAAACCATAACAACGAGGTTAAACTGGAGATTTTCACTGAAGGGTATAAGCTGGAACAAGTTAAGAGTTTCAAATATTTAGGCTCTACTATCACAGAGAATGGGGGAAGCGAAGAAGAAATCAGAAGCCGGATTGGTATATCAACAAGCGTAATGATTAAACTTAGCACAGTTTTTAACTTCAAAGAAATCCATCTCAAGAGCAGATTAAAGATCACTAAGGCCATTGTCTGGGCAACACTCCTCTATGGATGCGAGAGTTGGACAATAAATCAGAAGAGTATTGATAGACTTAAAGCGTTTGAAATGAAGTGCTACAGGAGAATGCTGAAGATCTCGTGGAAAAAGAAGACAAATTACTTTGTTTGAAGGAGAGTGACAGAAATACTAGGTAAAAGACCGGAATCAATAGAAGAGATCATCAAGAGAAGGAAGCTGAAATTCAACGGTCATCAAATAAGAAAACAAGCACTAACAAAGGTTATGATTGAGGGAAGAGTGGAAGGAGAAAGACCAAGAGGAAGACCAAAGAGGCAATTGATGGACAATTTAAAAGAATGAACTGGACTGAGTATGAAATGTCTGAGAAAAGAAACTACAAATAGAAAGATGTGGCGAAGGCTTGTTTATAATTGGGTGCACCCACGGCCCAACGGCTAAGGTTAAAAAGAAAGATTATGCTGAAGTAATTATTCTCAAAAATATAAACTCAAGCGAGTCATTCGTCATTATATTTTACTGGATAAAAAGTAACGTATACTTTTAGTTGCGTTTCCTTGCTGACAATGTTCTTGTTACGTGATTATTGTACTATTTTATGAACTTTCTATTTTGAGTTATATTATTAATATAATTATTATTGCTAAAAAGGTTTCATAATTTTTGTCTATTCATTAAAATGTATTAAGGTGACTTGACCGATGATTATAAACAAATTTTTATAGAACAGTTTGCAGTTTACACAGATTTTAAATGCAATAAAATTTATTTAAAGTAAATAATTAACTTTAGTTAAAAATTCCAAACAATCCAAACTTAAACGGTTTCGAATCGCAAAACTACTTTGTTTTTTTAATACATAAATTATACCGAAATTAAATTATTCTAAAATTTAATTTTTACATAAAAAAACTTCAATAATATTTCAATCTATCAAAAAAATTCATTTTTTACAGAAATTAAATTATTCATAAAACTAATTTGTTTTATAAATAAACTTCATTACTATTGCATTTTATTTTTTTAAAAACCGATTATTTGAATTTGAATAATTTATTTTTGTTTTAAGAATTAATTTTTTTAACTTTATTATAAACTTCTTATTATTTTGATATTACATATTTTGTTTAATTTTAGATCTTCAAAAATTTATGAGTTCGCTCGAGATCCTAATAAATTATATAAAAACAAATAATGTTTAAATTAATAAAAATTGATATTTTTTAATAGGTAAATGATAAATAAATGTTTTAAAATAAAAATTTAAAAATAAATAATAAACGGTTTTAAATTTATAATATTTTAAGAAATAATTTTTAAAATGAAAAGCTTATCGTAAATTTAAATTTTAGAAATTAAATTAAAAGAAAACTTTAAAAGATAGATTTTGACAAAATGAATAAATTAACGAGAAATTTGTTTATATGTGTATTATTTTCCATCAATAAATTGTGTTAAATATGACTTCTAAAATTTCAAATAACGACAATCGCATAAATCAATCATTTTATATTTTACTGTTTTGAAGCCATTAAAAACTACTCTTTACTTCGTCGCTGGAATTCTTTTTTACAGGATTTGTGTTGTACTCAGTTGAACTTTAGTCATCCATCGTATCAAAGTTAAGGTTTAGTTTTAATCACTTGTCATCATTTTTTTGAGATTTGATAAAGTTTAATTTATATACTTGAAAGAAATTAAAACGAAGAAAGTAAAATTATTTTTTAAAATTATTAAATAAATATTATTAAAATAATAAATTCATTTCCTTTGTTATTGGAAAAATATTGGAAAAAACATTTTTCAAAATTATATTTTCAAATTGTCATAAAAAAGACAAAACATTTTAGTAGAAGATTTCTATCTATTGTTTCGAATTGGAATTGTAAAATAAATAAAATGTACATTTGTATAAAAAATAGTTTTAATTAAAAATAAACTTAATTACATTGAACTTTCTAAAGACTTTTATTCAAAGAACACACAACAGTAGTCAAGAAATAGATGCAGTTAAGTAGCATGTACAATCACTAAAAAGACTCTTTAAACTCTTAAAAAGAATACCTTAAACTTTTAAAAAGTCAACATAAATTAAACTACCATAAATAAATATTTTTTCTTTATCAAAACTAATATTTTCTATAAAACTATTATATTTTGTACTTGAAACAGCAATGATTTCTAATTAAAAACGAATATTTTTCATATTCCTTTTAAAATTCAATTTCACGAAAATGAAAATCAATTTCAAAAAGATGAATATGAATATGAAATTTCTTAAATTTTATTTTTTGAAATTTTAATGCAATTAATATTAAAAATTAATATTAAAAACCTCCACAATTCTTCAAAACACCTTCAAAATCCTTGTTATTTACTGGGAAAATTGTGTCAGTGCATAAATATATTATTTACTATGCTTGTTCACTTAAGATGTATTGTGTTGATATCTTAATTCTTTCTATATTAGTCTCACGACTTATCGGGCGCACCACGTATTTCTGTCATTTTTATAATATTTTTCACGTGGTATATTAATAACAATTTTGTCGTTAATTGTCTGATGATATCGATTTTTAATATTAAAAGCATTAAATGTTGAAAAATCAAATTCAAGAAATTCCATATTCATGGTTTATATTTGCGAGGAATATTTGGTGTGTGGATGTTTTGTGTAGTTTTTGTATGTTTAAATGTTGTATGTTGATTTGGGATTGTGCCTCTCCTAACCAGATGGATTGTCAATATTTAATTTTTATAATCT